>JASDDO010000001.1:342131033-342191879 GCA_030015575.1 Agapanthus africanus | reverse complement strand
GTGACGAATTCGTGTTGACCGCAACTCAAGCTGTAGCTCTCCCTGCCCGTAATCGTGGCAGCAAAATCATAACTGGTACCGATGAGGCTAGATCATGAATGAATATAATGTTGAGCATAGAAATGTACATCCTAAGGCTTCTTAAGTGAATTAGCGTATCGTAAATATGCCGCGGAACATACGTACGGTACGTCACTCTACTCAAGCTACTTACTCCATCAACCAAGGGTCATCCTACGCTCCGAAGGTAAAACCTAACGCTCTGATACCAACTTTGTCACGACCCGAAAGTACGGAACATGACCGGCACTTAAATTATAAAACGTCTTAAGGCGTACGTAATCTAAGTAAGCCGAAAACCCAGAAATCCAAACCAAGAAAAGTAGTAGAGTGAAGGAAAAACCAATTTAAATCAAGTAGTTTGTAACATACGCCGAAATATGCGTTTTAAAATCACAAGTCTTTTCTAAAAATTTCGGCAGAGTTTCCTTTGTAAATACTGACCCCAAACGGGTACAAAAATCTGATAAAGCATATATAATGAAATAAGGCATCCCCAAGCGGGAGCGAGCTCTTCGTCAAACGAGGGTTACAACTACGCAAGCAATATAATATACAACGCCGAAGGGCGAGGATCACAACAGAAAAGGAAATTCAAAACAGCATGAAATCCATAGAAATACAACGCGCGACTCTAAGGTCGAAAGAATAAATAACTGGTCTCATGTCTGAAATAGATATATGCTTGGTTGATGGAGTTTGCTAGATACAACTGAATAATAATATACAAAGTATAATAATGGTCATGATGCAAGTGAACCCACCTACTAGCAAATCATCCGGAAATGGAAGTAGTGCCAGCAAAGCCGTAATGAAACCTGTACGGTACAACCTGCAAGAAACGGTGGCACAACGGGAGCGAGTTGCCAACTCGTGAATAGAAAACATCTACGAGCAGAAATCGTATGTATGACGCAATCCTAGGTCATATGATCAATACATATAGTCTTCAAAATGATAAGTCTAAAGCATGAAAAGGTGGCAAGGGTAAACATCTAACCTATGTGTAATCCCATGTACTCTTGTCAGTGCCTTAGGTAGCAATTTATCATATGAATGAGGTATGAGTGCATGAAAACAGAATACATGTAAATAAAGAAACTGCTTTCATAACTTAGTGAGATTTCTGTATATTTAAAACGAGGTATCAAAAATGAAATCAGCATAAAAAGTGTCTAGTATCGACACAAAACATAAATCCAAATGTCTCAATATCTCAGGCTCCGGCTATCCGGACTGGCCTGTATCATCAAAAGTCAATACCTCAATATCTCAAAATCTCAGTGTCTCAATCTCACTATCTAGGGCGCCGTCAGTCCGGATCGGCCCCTAACATCAATCACAGGACCACGACGGTATCCTTCGGATATCCGACGCGTCAGATAAAATAACCGGTAGGTAGTCTTCCCCAGCCGGGCTCATCGTCTACTACTCGATCTTCTTGCCCCTGGGTACCTTACCGGGCCCACCATGTACCCGAGATGGTTCATCGAACTCCTCGAAACGGGTCTCGAAAACCAACAGAAAACTCATGGCGAACGACACAAACATCATGAGAAAACCGCAGTTTTTATTTTAAAAAAGAGAGAGAGAAAGAATTTTATATGTATTCTTGCGGTTTTCTCCCAAATCCAGGAAATCTCATGAATGTCTGAAATCCAATCATCAATAGCACGTAAACAGTGAACATAGGCATAAAACTCCATAATACTGCGCAACAGTGAATAATAATATGCATGAAGTAGTGAGTATTAACTGCAATATCTAAACTGGCATATAAGGCAAGTACACTAATATCATGTCGAAACTATCATCTAACAGGCTATATCAATGAAATAGAATTCTCTAAAGTGTACGTGACATGGCAATTACCGATGATGATGTGTGTGAGCCGGCAAGAAAGTGTACGTAGAACATACGCATCATCGGTAATGGTGCTGGTGTCCTAACAGCATGATATCAATAACGGTATATGGAATCACAATATAAGTATGCGATGCGGAGCGGGCAGCAATAATGTACGGGAGCTAAATGATAAACACGTTGATAACTAATCTGCATTTAATATAAATATAAGTCATACAGTAGCGCCTTTTGAAATAACACGAATCGCGGTGTTTTGGAAATAAGGGCTACGGTGTTTTTATGAAAAGATACGTCCTTTGAAATATTCATAGAATCCCTTGGCCTGTCTTTTAAAATAACCACGATTCGTTAGTTTTTGAAATAGGTAGGAATCGAATCTAGTCTAACAACTACACTAAACTATAGGGCTGAGCTAACTGGCTAAGCGAAAGGTAAGGAAACAGTTTAACATCTGAGTCGATACACACACACACACACACACACACATATATATATTAGTCAGTGATCCCACCTCAATAGTATCACATACAATACAACATCTATAATATGACATCGTCAAGTCAAGAGTGCGGATCTATCCTCAATATAAATAGCTCGTACATAAATCCGTCGTACGGCATCCCAATTCGGGGTGCGGGTCAATATCACATTCATTACATTATTCATCTAGTATCCTCTTATCAAAGATCATAATATGGGTACTGATCTACGTCTAGTACAATACTGACACCATCTATGTATGCATGCATGTGTATGAAACACTAAGTCAAAGGATCCGCTAAAACATCATGTCGTATCTCAAATACGAACCCTGTCACAACACCGATCTAACGGCCTCGAATCCAATCTCATCAAATCATCTCATATCCCAAGTACTATCCTGAAATCCAGTATATGAACACATAGTCCTATACTCATGTGTAAATATACACATCCCCATATACGCACAGGTAAAAGGAAGAATGTATAGAAGTATGTGTGTGCGTGTGTGTGGGTGCAACCAGTACTCTAGGGTTTCGCAACTAACACTAAACCAATCCAAGAACACCTCGAATCCATCTTTATCAACAATAAACTCAGATCCACACATAATATATATATATATGTGTGTATACGTATTCGTATACATCATGACGAACTACAGGGGTGCTATACGCCATCCACCGGACTTCCCCCGTAGATATAATCTACTCACCTTGCTTCTTGTGTGCTGATGCCGATGTCGCCATCTTCATCTTCAACGCTTCGACATCACGTAGGGTACCTACAAAGATAACACAATCGCAAAAGCACATGAAAATCACATCGGAAAACCAAAACGGCATACGCTACTCTCATAGGTAAAAACCTATAGTCTCGCATGCAAACACGACCAATAACCCTTTGCCGTTGACGTTCAAACGCCACCCGACAGAAATGAATCACCAAATACCAAAATCTATGCTAAAATAAGTCGTAAACCATGTACCAACACAAGAAAATTACCCCAGATTCTACCCTATGTGAAATCAGTCAAAGTTGCATATACCAAAGGTCAAATTTACTGGAGATAAGGCCCTGAAACAAAAACGGGGCAATTCCCACCTGCTTTGGCCGTAAATTGCTGCCAGAAAGTGTTAATTAGCGGCCTGAAAGAGGGGATAGGGGCTAGAGTTTTGGGTGATGGTTCCTATGTGCCTGCATGTATCACTGTCAATCCAAAATAATTTAAGGAGTCTCGGGGTGATAGCAGATTTCCAAATACACTCACAGAATCACAATTTTTCCAGATATCGTTAAGATCAAACACTGATGTGCTAATGTCGTCGAGATTATCAAAGAAAAGTTCATCAACCTCACATCTTTCGGGAGCTATCTCGTGGACAGAACAGACATCAAGAATGTGAGCAGAGGGTTCAGACGACTGACTTCCAATCTTATAAATGCTCAGCTCAATTGTAATTTTTTCAAAAGATAGACCATTTCGACAATTAATGACAGTATTGGAAGTGGCAAGGAATGGTCGACCAAGAATCACCGGAATTTTGTTCAGTGGGTTTGCTACAGGTTGTGTATCGAGAACAATAAAGTCCACAGGGAATATAAATTCCGCGACTTGAATCAACACATCCTCCAGTTCACCCCAAGGTTTGGTGATTGATCGGTCTACCATTTGGAGAGTGCAATGATCTGGTTTCAACTCTCCAATCCTTAACTGCTTGTAAACAGAGTATGGAAGCAGGTTAACACTTGCACCAAGGTCAAGTAAAGCACGGTTAATGTTTCTACCCCCAATAGAAATCGAGATTGTTGGACAGCTAGGGACCTTACGTTTCCTTGGTAATTGCTGAATAAAAGCAGTGCTAACATTATTTGTCATGAATACCTTTTTGGGCACTTGAGTCTTCCTCTTCCTAGTGCACAAGTCTTTAAGAATTTTCGCATAAGCTGGGACTTGTTGTATAACATCTAAGGGAGAGATGTTGATGTTAACATGTTTACACATTTCCATAATCTTGTCCATATGTGGACTCGATTTGTTTCCCCTTAACCTATTCGGATAAGGAGCTTTAGCAATAATGGCTGGGTCCAACATTGGAGAAAGTGGGGTTTGTGGAACAGATCCCAGAATAGGAGTGGGGATCGTCTTTGGTGAACTAGAAGAAGTGTGCTGAGGGTTCGAGCCTTGAGGAAAACGAAGAATAGGCTCACAAGAAGGTGGTGGGGTAGACGAACAAGGGTCAGAAGTGGAAGTAGAAGGAAAAGTGGAAGTGAAAGCCGGGGTGTTATTGATTAATTCATTATGATTATCAATCTCTTCACCGACTTGATTATTCAGCACTCTTCCAAATCTCAACGTTGTAATGGCATTTACATTGCAGTGTTGTGAATGTCCAGAATTCGGTAGGGGTTGAGACGGAAGTTTCCATTTCTCTCTAGCACTCATTTCGGCATTCAATCGTGCAATTTGTGCTTCCATCAATTTAATACTCTCTCCTTGGAAGGTGGAGTTTTTCTTTATATCATCGATAGAAGTCCATATATCAGCCGACATTGGATGGATTGTTACATAAACATTTCCAAGGTTCGTTCGAGTGAAGAAGTGTTATCGGTACCGGTCAATTGGAAAGAATTATTATATGGTGCAGAAATGTTGACCGGATTTTGAAAATTTTGTGATTGATAGGGGTGCTGACTCAGTTGTAATGGTTGCTGTTGTTGTGGAGGGACCCTTTGAAAGTTGTTTTTGTTTGGAACTATGTTTTGAGTTTGGTGTTGGTTCCAAGCAAAGTTAGGGTATTTCTTCCAACCCAGATTATAAGTGGAAGAATATAGATCGTTTCAACGTCTTTGCTGGAAAGCAGCATTAGCCTGCTCTTGACCTTGAAACGGAGAATTCAATGGACATTCTTCCGTCAAATGTGATGGATCAGAACATCATCCATAGACAGTTTTGGGGAGTGTCATCTGATTTAGGGTGGCTAATAAAAATTTGTGTTCCATAACTTCGAGTTTCTTTTACATTGCTGCCATTTTAGTTCTAACTCCTATGGAAACATCCAGTTGATGGATACCACCCGTAGACGATGGTTGACTTACAATCTCCCACTGTAAAAAATTTTCAATGAAATCTTCTAAAAAATTCCAAGCTTCACCATCGTCTTTAGACATGAATTTTCCTTGACACATGGATTCAAGATTCTGTTTTGTTGTAGGATTAATGCCCTCATATATGATTCTGCATAGATCCCATCAGTGGATTCCATGATGAGGACATTGAACTAACAGATACTTGAAGCGTTCAAAACACTTCAAAAATGGTTCTTTTGGAAGCTGGGTAAATTGATTTATTTCGCTCCGGACTCGAGCTGTCTTATGATTGGGGTAGAATTTCTTAAGGAAAGCTACAACAAATTCATTCCAGTCTGAAATAGAATGTGCAGCTGTGTTATAAAGTCACTTTTCGACTAAATCGCACAAAGTGAACGGGAGAAGACGTAGACGCATAGCATCCATAGAAAACTGTGAAGTACCCATCATAACACATATGTTTTCAAATTTGGTAATAAAAACGTATGCGTCTTCAGACTCGAGACCGTGAAATATGGGTAAAAGATTTATGTATTGAGGTTTGATTTCGAAATTGTCCCCATTGGCTGGTGGAATGGAAAGACGGGTAGAAAGAGGACCACGAATAGGGTAGCATCTCTCTTGGAGAGACATACGCGGTAGATTTTTCGCACCTGCGGGCGGTGGCAAAGTGGTGTTAAAGAAGTTAAATGGAGATCCGTCCATCGAAGTGGATGTGGTGTATGAAGAAAAAGTAGATGTAGAAATACCGACTTCGGAGTCGATATCTGAAGAAAAAGTAGATGTAGAAATACCGACTTCGGAGTCGATAAGAAGAACACGAACAAGACGGGCACTAGAATCCTGTGTCCAGCCAAGCATGCACTAAATGGTTTTTCACAAGTGGCAGCGTTGTGATAATTAGATAAAAGTTGGTTTGGTGTTTGGTTTGAAAAAAGACGGATTTTGAAAAATCACACAACAATGTACAAGCAACCCTAGATCTAATAGTCACCTAGGTCAAGTCACTAGACCACTCCTAGACTTCTAGAAGACAAATCGCAGGGTAAATGCTCTACTGTCTCTTTATCCCTTCTGTGGCCAGGTAAGTGCTAGGTAAATGGGAGGTTCTCCGCTACGTAAGTAGTGGGGCTAATTAAGTAACCACTTGCCTTAGACACACTTGCCTTAGACAGCACAAAAGAAACGCAGATAAGAAATAGATTACCCATGATCTTCTTCTGTCCTAATTGAGCACGACGGTCCATAGAGTCTTGTCTGGATATTTTTTAGTTAATGAGGGTCATGCGGATGCTAGTTTTGTGATTTTTGGGGCTTACAAAGGGTAATGAAATCCCTCCTGAATCTGAATTTGGTCTTTGCCCCTTAATTTCCGTATTAAAATATGTAAACAACCAATATCAAAACACGCAACAAATTTCTTTTAGCTGCGCTGCGAAATTTTGCAGAGAATCTAGCAGAAAATGGTTATTGGACAAGAGCAGGGAAGAGATAAGAAAGTAAGTAATATACCACAGAGAACTGGAGCTCTAAATCGACCAACAGGACGCGGATCCACCGCCAAAAGTTGCTTTCCGCCGCGGTTCTGCGGTTAAATGAACAGTTCTTTGATAGGAATTTTGTACTGTTGCTCATATTGCTCCTCTGTCCTATCTGATATGATCTGAATATTTTTCCCCTTGCTGCAGAGATTCCAGATTTCCTTGCAAAATTCACAACTAATCGTTAAGCACACGATGCGATTTTGATTTAAAATTCTGATGGAATAATAAAATTTCAACTCAAATAACAAGAACGAACAAAATAGCACGCAATCCCCGGCAACGGCGCCATTTGATTGATCTTGAAATTTCGGGTAGTGTTTTGAAATGTAATCACAACCAAAGAATTTATAACCGCAATCAATTAACGGTGTCGATGTAGCTCGTCAATGAATATGGATCGTCTACTGAGATTTGTGAATTTGTTTGATCTTGATTTAAATGAGTCGAAATGAAAAAATAAAAGAAAATTCAAGAAAGTAATTCAAGATTTAATTGAGTTGTCATTTCAAGAAAAGCAAAAGCATATTTAAGAATTAAAAATCAAGAAAGTGTCCAATATCAATTTGAATTATCAAGAATATGAAGAATAGCTTGTAGGATTCGATTGAATTAGTAGCAATGATGAATGTAACAATGAAGAATCTTATCATCTGATGAATTGTTGCTAGGACGATGGTGATAAATGAAGATTAGGGATCTATTGAAGAAACTAGAGTTTCTCCTTCTCTATCCTTTGTCTTTTCATTGATCATCATTCGGATCAGCCTTTAGCAAAGAGAGTCATCAATTATTTAATCCTTAATTTGCAACGAAATTAGCATAAATAGGATCTCGATCCAAATTAGGTCATTGATGATTCTTTTTCCTAAAGTTCACAAATCTCATAAGACTTAAGATTAGTTTTCGAATTTTATCATCACTTGATCTACCGATTCTTTCGAATCCTTTATAAGCGGAGATTTCACTCATGCACCATGAAAAAGAATCAAGAACGAAGAATTTCATAATGCAAGAATGTAAAGATAGCGAGAGTTACAATTATCACCTTTATTAAATCTCCTTCAAATTACACCTCTCAATTTGAGTTTACAAGACTAGCTCTCGATCGCTCCTTTGAAAGGGAATTTGTCGTCGATCTTTGCTCGGCTCGATCTTCATCAGTCGTGGATCGGATGTGGATCTCTTGCTCTTGATGATGATCGGCATTGCAATAAATGATCATTGATTGCTCGCTTGATTTGCTTCTCAATGGATCATGATTTGATTGGATTTGGATTGGATTTTTGTTTTGGATCAAGTTGTGTCACTCAAATTGTGTAATGATTTGCCTCAATATTCAACAACCTCCAACCATTAGATCTCGATCCCCTTTTATAAATCTAAAATGAATCATCCCTCATAAGCTAGGTTGTTAGAGAGAGCCTTCTAGAATGAGGTTGTTACAAGGACCCTTCTAGAAGAAGGTTGTTATAAGAAGCTTTCTAGAAGAAGCCACGTGGTAATAAAACGTCTTGGGGAAGCTAGGAGGTTAAAATGAAGCTTCTGAAGAGAACATGTCATCGGATGCCCTAACGCGGCCGCGGAACCGCGGCAACTCGGCCAACTCGTCCGCGGTTCCGCGGCCATTTGGTGAGTTCACTGGCTCATTTTCCTGGGATTTCTTGGTGTTGGTCTTTGGGTGTTCTTTTGATGTCTGGAATCATTTAATCCCTTCTAAATCTCTGCCAGATTTTAAGTCTTTGACTTGCTGCATTTTATCGGCAAATTTACGATACCAGTTCTTTGACCTGAATAATTTTCTACACACAATCTTGATGAAAAGTGTTGAGATATACAATATCATGCATAAAATATTTACACATAATTTCTTTCATAATGCCGGTTATAATGTACAACACAGGGTAATTGGTATTTTCCATACAAACTGCAATATGTGTTGTATTTATACCAAACACTTTTAGATGATTAGAAAGATTAAGGAAATCGTCGTGTTGAGAATGCAATATTTTCGACTGAACAAATTTTGAACTAAATTATAGACTAGAACCCCTTAACCCGAACATAGAAACCCCGATATCGGTAAATTTGGGGAAATTTGAGGTGTTATTGCAGATCTGCTAACACCCCGGGACCCTAGAAATTATTTAGCAAATATAGTGATACAAGCAGGCATCCTAGAAGTATTATCCAAAACCTGAGACGCCCAGTAAAATTCCTGGTCGCATATTTAATAGGTTTGGCCGCAAATTGCGGCCAAGTCAGAATGAAAACGTGTGATTTTTGGTCTGTTGCATTGTTATCTGATATTTAGGGCAACCCCATTTGCAAAATTTGCTAATTTTACCTGAGACGAAATCTGGAAGTGGTTTTCCTTACTTGTTGTTTTTCGTATTTTGCGATTCTGAAAAATTAGTTTTGTATTTGATTTAAATTCCGTTGTGTGGCGTTTGAACGTCAACGACGAGGGTTATTTGGTAGTGTTTTGCATGCGATACTATAGGTTTCAACCTATGCGTGATACGCGTGCCGTTTTGATTTTCGATCGCAATTTCAGTTTACGATATTGTGTGTGTGTATATGTAGGTACCTTCGAGTGGACATGAACGACAAGGTTGAGCGTGGCGTCATTGAATTTGGCAAGCAAGGATCAAGGGGAGTAGATATATATCTGCGGGGAAAGTCGGGTGGATGGCATATAGCACCCCCGCAATTTCACAGTGTAGTATACGAATACGTATATATATATTTATATTTATATTATGGTGTTTTGTTAGCTAAATGTTTATCTAGATAGACTTTAGGAGTACATGGATAAATTTTAGTGTAATCGGATGATATTGTCGTTAGTTAGTGTTAGTCGCGAACCCTAAAATAAGGTTTACACTCACGCGCGCACACATGCATACATATGTTTTTCTTGTGCGTATATGGGGATATAGATATATATATACATATATGTATGTGAGTATGTGTGTGTGTGTGTGTATGTATACATATACATGGATAATGAGGGTAGTACATGGTACGTGGAGATGAGTCGATGTGATTAGGCATGAGGCCACGAGATCGGTGATGTGATTTGGTTCGTATTATGAGATATGACATGTTATTAGCAGGTCCTTAGGCGATGTGTTTTCAAACACACGCATATACATATATTGATGGTATCAGAATGTACTAGACTTAGATCAGTACCCCTAATTCAAGATATGATGATAAGGATACCAGGTGAATTATGAGATAAACATGATATTCGACCCGTACCCAGATTTGGGATGCCGTACGATGGATTTACCGTACGTGATATAATTATGATGATAGATCCACACCATTGACTCGAGAATGTCATATTATATATTGTATCATACGTGATACTATTGAGACGGGATCACCGACTATTAGATATATTTATCAACTCAGACTTAGGTGTTTTTCCTTACCCTTTCGACTAGTCTGTTAGTTTAGTCCTGTAGTTTACTTATATATGTTATACTAGACTCGAGTCATACCTATTTCAAACTAACGAATCGTGAGTATTTTAAAGACAGGCCAAGAGATTCTACGGACATTTCAAAGGACGTACCTTTTCTTAAAAACACCATAGCCCTTATTTTCTAAACACTACGATTCGTGTTATTTCAAATGTCAAAACTGTATGACTCATATATACAAATGTATATTCTTACATGTTGCGTTATTATTCATGTTCGGCATATTCTGGCTGTTCACATCGCATTGCATGATTATATTGAGTTTTCATTTGTTATTATTGAAATCATGCTGTCAGGACACCAACACCATTACCGATGATGCGTATTCTCCACGTCCACCTGCTTGCCTGCTCACACACACATCATCAGTAATTGCAATGTCATGTAGACTTTAGAGGATATTATTTCATTGACATAGCTTGTAAGCTGATAGTTCCAATATGTTATTGCTTCCATATGCTAGTTTAATTATTGCATTCCTTGCTTGATATCCGATGCATTCATTTATTTATTGTCATGAAATATTATGGAACTTATTACCGGTATTTCATTGTTTATTCACCCTTGAGATTGGGATTTCGGATTTCCATGAGATTTCTGGAATTGGAGAAACCGCAAAGATTTTATAAACTTATTATCTTTTTAAAAGATAGAAAATTGCGGTTTTCTCATTATATGATTTGAGATACGTCCACCATGAGTTTTCTCGGCTCTTGAGCGATATCATACACCCGATTCGAGGAGGAGGAGGAACCGTCTGTGAGTGCATGGTGGATCCGGTGCGATACCACGGGCAAGATGGTCGCAGATGATGGCGTTGAGCCTAGCAGGGGAGCACTACCGACCGGTGATTTTATTGTGACTCGACGGATATCCGGAGGGTACCGATCGGAGTATTGTTAGTGTATATGCCCTAGAGGCCATTACTGTATCATACTAGTTTGTATATTACTTAATGGATGCTTGGGATATTCACCTTGTATATACAATCTTGCTCAAAATAGTAGTATGCTACTTGGTTTGTTTCTACTTCAATGTGTACTTGTGTTTGTTTCAGTATATCACTTATACGCATTAGTGGAGCCCTTAGGATCTTTGCTTGATTACCAGCATTGTGATGGCAGTCACACTAGTGGGGGCTGGGTAATCTATAAGCACATCCTTATTCAGGTCCCTGGTCGCAGGACTATCGAGACAGGGCATCGATACTCCGGAGTAGACCAGCGCATGCGCTTCTCATCCCAGTGTGGGAGACGGTCTGTCCCACAGCCGTCAGTACGTCGTACTTGAGATAGTATGCGGGTGCTCGTTAGGTTACGGGTACACTGGACAGGACTCGTCGGGAACTGACTAGTTGGTATTATACCTATCGTCAGTTATCAGTTCCCAGGTGACATGAGTACAGCTTAGTCCGCTGACTTGACACTGTCACTCCGCCTCGAGTGTGTTCCCACTGTACTTTGATCACTACCCTACCACGGCTCAAAGGAGTCGTGCAAACAGGTGGTGGTTGGGTGCAGTCCCGAAGCACTTGGAGGCAGTGACGGTTAGACAGGATTCGTCTCTCCCGGTATTGGGGGTTGACATCGCGCTGTGTCTAGGAGAGCCATTACACGAGTAGTCCCTGGCCAGGGCAAACGAGATATACTGGTAGGTTTCCAGTGTTATCTCAGGGTGTATTGGGCTTCACTCCGGCACGACTTGTACCGCTATTGGGGGACTGACGTTTACCGCCCCCTAGGCCCGCCATGCGATGTATCAGACGAACAGACCGGACTGTACGGAGAATGTCACACTCAGGCTCAGTAGGAGTTCAGATGGGTTTCGCCTCGTCGGTCTTCTTGTCGGCATTACCTGGGGACCGTTACGCACAGCTAGTGCCGCATGCGGTCTGTGGTTAAACCCACTGCCAGCGTAGTGTCGAGTCTTTAGAGTCCCACACAGAAAGCTTTTCGCCTTTAGGCAAAAGAGTAGAGGTCGCATGGTATTGCGACAGGTCGCATGGTTTTGCGACAGGGTTCGGTCACATCCGTGCACTTGTGCACGTACAGTGTCCGGACAGTTTACACTAGCGGGCTTTGGTTTAAGCCAGATCCTAGTGTACCTTATGGGATTGGATTTATCCAGTTTGCATTCGTGTTCCTCGGAACGCGGATGCGGGTGTGTATGCACAGTTGACAGGGAGGCAGAGGCAGTGGATTCTCATTAGGGTTGTTGACAGTTGACCGTTGACTTTTGACTTTTTGCTCAACCCTAATGAGAATATGATATGTGATTAACTATTATATTAATTAAGTATTATGGTGATATGGTTGTTGACTTGTTGACTTTTGTTGACTTGTTGACTTTGGTGACTTGTTGACTTTTGTTGACTTGTTGACCGGTTGACTAGGCTTGACTAGTTGACCATCATGATAACCATGGTTATCATTTCATGCCAAAGACTTTTTTCTTGCTTGCTTTTTGAGTAAAATGAGTGCATGATATGATAACCTTATGGTTGCTTCTAACCATCACCAAAAGACTTTTTTGATATGATGAGTTATGATCACTTTGGATTATGAGAGGGTGAGAGAGAAAAGAGAGCCTCATTCTTTCTTGCTCATTCTCTCTCTTGTTCTTGAGCTCTCCCCTTGCTCTCACCCTCAACCTCTTGCTCCCTCTCTTGATCTATGGTTCTCTTGTCTCATGAGTTGAGAATCAAGAACCATAGATAAAATCCCATTCTATTTCCTCTCTACTCATTCTAGTTCACTAGGTTTAGCAAACCAAGTGAACTAGTTTCTTCAAAGACCGAAGAAGGAGCTAAAGGTTGGAGCTTTCAAGTGGATCTATCTTCGGCGTACGGAGACGACGAGAAGGAGCCATCGGACCACCACCGGAGCTTGAAGACGAAGGAGTTCAAGACAAGCTAGGTATAACCATCTCTATCCGAGTAGCTAAATATCTTTAGCTTAGTATGCTAGTTTTAGTTTAGGTAACGATCCCGACCATAGTTTAGTCCATGTTGCCTCTTGCGATAAAAATTCGTTTTTTATACCGTTTCCGCCTCCCCGTAAGAACCGGGGGTCGCAATATGGACTTACAGTGGTATCAGAGCCTAACTAAACTTAAACTAGCTTGGTAGTGAAGTGTAACGAAGTTCGGAACCGGAAAAATCCAAAAATCAAACTTTACAAAATCTGAGTTTCTGTTGAAATTTTTCCTGGTCAAAATGAAAAACTTTATACTCCTAAATTCGGCTCAGGGTTTTGTGTGAACACCCAAGAAAAACGATACAGTGATTCGCCTAAAGTGCCGCGCTTCCGCCGCGTGATCCTTCTTGACCGCCGCGGAACCGCCGCGACTTGGTTTCTTCTCTGCATCGTTTTTCGTGCAGTGTGTTTGTGTGTTGGTTTTGGGATTTTTAAAATATATTATATGTGCCCAGATTTTCCAGAAAAGAAATTTCCTTTTGGGGTCCTATAATTCCGTATTTTTTCCGAACTTCACTGCACTTTGACTATGATGGTTATATCTGTGATGCTTGCATGTATTGAACGTCGGCTAATCGCTATAAGTCGATTAGTCGGGGTTATACATGATCTGTAATGTGCTGGAATGTGTATATGAATGTGTTGGACTGTCGCGGGTGAATAGCCGGGGTGGATGTGAGATGAGCTTTTGTTTTTCTTTCATTCATTGTAAATGTAAATTGATGTAATAATTATTATTTGTTTGACCGCACAACCGGGTCAGGGTTGTAGCCGTCATTGTATAATTCTTTTTACTGTTTTTGCTCCTAGGATAGACCCATGGAGGGGTGCACAAACTACCAAGTACTTGGCGGGTAGTTTGCCGCACCCGTAGGGGTCTTGGGTGGGGTATTTGGCTATTCACCGCGACCGTGTTATCCGCTTTTCATTTCAGGCTCGAAAGGATTGCGGATTGCTAGTATATCCAATGCATTCATCTGTGATCTGTAATGTCTATCATTGCTTACTATTTAGGCGTTGCTTATGTTTTACAGACGCGCTAGCCCAGCCCCCGCTCTGTCGTTAGTTAAGTAACCTAACGGGTAATGACGGGGCCCAGTGGCGAATGCGAATGGCATAAGCGTACGTCATATTTTGGTTGTTTTCTGCAATGGTAGGGTTAAATGATGGGACGCATTAAAAGTACTAATGCAAGAATATCACGCATTAAAAGAACTAATGCAAGATAATAAACCAAGTTAAAGTCGTTGGAACACTTTCGAAAAACCACTCGGTTCTTTTCAAAATAACTTTTAAATGCGGAGCTTGAGCCACTCCTTCTAAAAGCTATCTCGTTCCATCGATTAAATCAAGTTCACTACGTTCACGGTTTCGCCAAAACCATTCGTAGCCCTCCGTCGTTTCGTATGAATATTCAATAAGTATTCAAGCTGTGTTTGTTGACCTTCGTCAAAGCATAGTGATTGGTAGCTATTGGGTATTCGTATGTAGCATAGATAGATGCGTTGGTTTGGGACATTCGCATTACCTTGTTGACCTTCGTCAAGGGTACATACGGGTGGATTCAAATTAACCTGGATAATGACGGGCAGAACTTGACATGTGACTTATGATTTGTTGACCTTCGTCAAGGTCATAAGAGCATGGGGCAAAAATCCACATCGGGAGTTTCATAAGTACTGAAACTTGCTAGATTTGCATACCATTTGGAGTGTGATGATTCTGGTAGGATTCCTTCAGTTTCGTCACGCGATGATATTTGGATCCCGATCCTACTGTGAGTATATGCTACTCCTCGGGAAATTTCTCACTTAACGATCAATGCTATAAACCTAGTAGGTGCCTAGAAAGGTGTTAGCGGGGCTACGCCCCCAGGGAAAAGAGGTTCTCTAATTAAGGAACTTCGCGAAAGCGTTGGAAAACCTCCCTCGAAGTACCGACACCGGCCTGGCTGAACGGTTAAGCAAGTATTGTACGGTGGGATTGATCCTGACTAATTCTTCCTTTATGGTTTGAGGAGGGATTCGAGAAACAGTGGGAGCCATCCTGTTTAGACAAACTAAAAACCACTCTAAACTTGCAAGAGCATCATGCTGAGTGTTTCTTCTTCTCTCTCCTAATTGCAGCGACCAATCAACATGACTGGACTTAAGTTACTCCTAGATAAAAACAAACTGACAGGGCCAAACTACAAAGATTGGCTCAGGAATGTCACGATAGCAATCACTTATGACAAGCTGGGGTATCTTCTTACCACCAAAGCTCCCCCTGTCCCTGGTCCAACTTCCAGTGTCGCGGATAAGGAAATCCGCAAGACTTGGGAGATTGATAGCGCGAAGGCCAAGTGCCTCCTGCTTGCCTCGATGGACAATGAACATCAGAGGAGGCATGAGAATATGGACATGGAGTCCATATTGCTCCATACAAAAGAACTGTATGGAGAGCAATCACGTATCGCAAGATACGAAGCGTCGAAAAAGTTATTTTCGACAAGAATGGCCGTCGGATCATCAGTAGCCGAGCATGTGCTAAAGATGATCGGCTTCATTGAGGAGCTCGCTGACCTAGGGATCACATTGGAGAGTGAGCTATATACGGATATAGTCCTCCAGTCCCTTCCTTCCACTTACGCCCAGTTTATACTGAACTTCAACCTACAAGAAAAAGAGGTTGAACTATCAGAGCTCCTCAACATGCTGAGGAGCGCAGAGGGCACCCTACAGAAAGGTAGGGAAACATCCACTTTGTTTGTAGGAGGATCATCTTTTTCTAGGTCCAAGGCGAAAGCCAAGGGAAAGAAGAAGAAGGCCCCCGCCAAACCAAGGGGCGGTGTTGGTAAAGTGGATACGAAGGGAAAAGGCAAAGCAACAAAGATAGCGGGGAAGCTTGTGGATAAAGAAGAATGCTTCTATTGTCACAAGAAAGGACACTGGAAGAATGATTGCAGGGCCTGGAAGGCCAGAACACAGGAATTGAAGCAGGTTGCAGCTTCAGCTTCAGGTGTGTATGTTATTGAAAACTGTCTTTCAATAAACTCTACTTCCTGGGTATTGGATACCGGATCAGGATCTCATATCTGTAATTCTTTGCAGGCGTTGAGAAACCGTAGTGTTTTGAAGGCAGGTGACATGACCCTCAGAGTTGCAAACGGAGCTAGCATGGATGCTAAAGCCGTGGGGGACTATCACCTGGGAATGTCAGATGGACATGTTTTGGTTTTGCGTAATTGCTTTTTTGTACCCAACGCAACTTGTAATATCATTTCTGTATCTTTAGTTTCTAAAGAAGGTTATGAATTTGCGTTTGTAAGTAATGTTGTAAACATTCACCTTAATCAAGTTTTGATTGGGTCAGGTACATTGAGTAATGGTATATACGTGTTAAACCAACCACAGATTTTCAACGTCCAGAATACACACAAAAGAAAGTCTCTGGAAATAAATCAGACTTTCTTATGGCATTGTAGATTGGGTCACATCAATGAGAGAAGGTTGACTAAGTTACATACAGAAGGATATTTGAATGCGTTCGAATATCAATCGTATGCCACTTGTCAATCTTGTCTCAAAGGAAAGATGACAAAGACTCCGTTTACTGGACAAGGAGTAAGAGCGAGCGAGCTCTTAGGACTCGTACACAGTGACGTGTGCGGTCCAATGTCTACACATGCCCGAAGCGGACATTCTTACTTCATTACTTTTACGGATGACTTCTCAAGGTACGGTTATGTCTTCTTAATGAAACATAAGTCCGAGGCCTTTGGAAAATTCCAGGAGTATAAGAATGAAGTAGAGAAACAGACCGGCAAAAGTATTAAGATTCTAAGATCGGATCGAGGTGGAGAATACTTAAGTGCCGAATTCCTGAATTACTTAAAAGAGAATGGTATTCTCTCTCAGCTTACTCCTCCATACACTCCGCAACATAACGGTGTATCGGAGAGACGGAACCGAACCCTATTGGATATGGTTCGGTCCATGATGAGTAACGCTGAGTTACCGCGATCATTCTGGGGATATGCACTAGAAGCAGCTGCGTATCTCTTGAACAAGGCTCCTACCAAGACTGTGCCCACCACCCCATATGAGATGTGGACTGGGAAGAAACCCTGTCTTAATTATCTTAAGGTATGGGGATGTCCAGCTTTTGTAAAAAAGCAGCATGCGGACAAGCTTGAGGCACGTTCAGTACAGTGTAAGTTTGTGGGATACCCAAGGAACTCCAGGGGGTATCTTTTCTATTCCGCTGAGGAACAAAAGGTTTTTGTTTCTCAGCATGCCCGCTTTTTGGAAACTGAGTTTTTGGAAACCCAGATAAGTGGGAACACAATAGAACTGGAAGAAATTCCAGAACCACAGACTGTTACTGAAAGCTTAGTGGAACCAGAGGGTTCAACAGAACAGGACATTCCTACGCCGCTCCGCAGGAGTAGTAGGCAGTCTCATCCGCCCGAGAGATACTGCGGTTTTCTCATAGACGGGGATAGAGAGGATTGCATCATAGATTATGATGAGCCTACTAGCTTCCAGCAGGCCGTTCAGAGCGTTGACTCAGTGAAATGGCTGGATGCAATGCGGACCGAAATGGAGTCCATGTACACCAACAAGGTATGGACGTTGGACATTGCTCCAGACGGGGTAAAACCCGTAGGATGCAAGTGGATCTTCAAAAGGAAGATTGGTGTAGATGGACAGGTTGAGACCTATAAAGCTAGGCTGGTAGCAAAGGGTTTTCGTCAAAGACCTGGCTTGGACTACGACGAAACCTTTTCTCCAGTAGCCATGCTGAAATCCATTCGGATCCTTCTTGCCATTGCTGCCTTCCACGATTATGAGATCTGGCAAATGGACGTAAAGACAGCTTTTCTAAATGGAAATTTAGAGGAGTGTGTCTATATGGACCAGCCAGAGGGTTTCATTCAGAGTGGGAGCAGCGGAAAGGTGTGCAAGTTGCTTAAGTCCATCTATGGACTAAAGCAGGCATCGCGGAGTTGGAACATCTGCTTTGATGAGACGGTCAAAGAATTTGGCTTTATCAAAAATCCAGATGAACCATGCATCTATAGTAGATTTGTAGCGAGAACTGTAGTATTCCTCGTTTTATACGTGGATGACATTCTCTTAATAGGAAATGATATTCCTATGCTACAATCTGTCAAGGGGTTCTTGTCACAAAGGTTCTCCATGAAAGACCTGGGTGATGCCTCATACATCCTGGGGATCCGGATCCATCGTGATAGATCCAAGAGGATATTGGGACTTTCTCAGTCCAGGTACATCGACACCGTACTGAAAAGATTCAGTATGGAAGATTCCAAGCGCGGTAACCTACCGGCTTGTCACGGGATCACCCTCTCTAAAGAGATGTCTCCCAAGACTGATTTGGAGAGGGATCGCATGTCTATTATACCCTACGCTTCTGCGGTAGGCTCTATAATGTATGCGATGTTGTGTACCAGACCGGATGTAGCTTATGCACTGAGTGTAGTAAGCCGGTATCAGTCAAACCCTGGGGAGAAACATTGGATAGCGGTAAAGAACATTCTCAAGTACCTGAGGAGGACTAAGGAGATGTTCTTGGTGTATGGCGGAAAGGACCTCCAGATCGAGGCCTTTGCTGACTCCAGCTTCCAGAGTGACAAGGATGATTCCAAGTCCATGTCGGGTTTTGTCTTTACCCTCAATGGAGGGGCGGTGTGTTGGAAGAGTTCCAAACAGGAAACCGTTGCAGACTCGACGATGGAAGCGGAATACATCGCTGCATCTGATGCCGCAAAAGAAGCTGTCTGGATGAGGAAGTTCTTGAAAGAACTTCAGGTGGTTCCGTCCATTGTTGATCCAATACCTCTGTATTGCGACAACAACGGGGCTATAGCTTTAGCGAAGGAACCCAGGTCCCATCAGAAATCCAGGCACATCTTAAGGCGGTATCACCTGATCAGGGAGATCGTAGATCGCCAGGAGATCGAGGTTCGGAGAGTCGCTTCAGAAGATAACACTGCTGATCCATTCACCAAGGCCCTGCCCCAGACTCAGTTCGAGCGGCTGATCGAGATGATAGGTCTTCGATACGCCAGTACGTGGCCTTAGTGCAAGTGGGAGATTGTTAGTGTATATGCCCTAGAGGCCATTACTGTATCATACTAGTTTGTATATTACTTAATGGATGCTTGGGATATTCACCTTGTATATACAATCTTGCTCAAAATAGTAGTATGCTACTTGGTTTGTTTCTACTTCAATGTGTACTTGTGTTTGTTTCAGTATATCACTTATACGCATTAGTGGAGCCCTTAGGATCTTTGCTTGATTACCAGCATTGTGATGGCAGTCACACTAGTGGGGGCTGGGTAATCTATAAGCACATCCTTATTCAGGTCCCTGGTCGCAGGACTATCGAGACAGGGCATCGATACTCCGGAGTAGACCAGCGCATGCGCTTCTCATCCCAGTGTGGGAGACGGTCTGTCCCACAGCCGTCAGTACGTCGTACTTGAGATAGTATGCGGGTGCTCGTTAGGTTACGGGTACACTGGACAGGACTCGTCGGGAACTGACTAGTTGGTATTATACCTATCGTCAGTTATCAGTTCCCAGGTGACATGAGTACAGCTTAGTCCGCTGACTTGACACTGTCACTCCGCCTCGAGTGTGTTCCCACTGTACTTTGATCACTACCCTACCACGGCTCAAAGGAGTCGTGCAAACAGGTGGTGGTTGGGTGCAGTCCCGAAGCACTTGGAGGCAGTGACGGTTAGACAGGATTCGTCTCTCCCGGTATTGGGGGTTGACATCGCGCTGTGTCTAGGAGAGCCATTACACGAGTAGTCCCTGGCCAGGGCAAACGAGATATACTGGTAGGTTTCCAGTGTTATCTCAGGGTGTATTGGGCTTCACTCCGGCACGACTTGTACCGCTATTGGGGGACTGACGTTTACCGCCCCCTAGGCCCGCCATGCGATGTATCAGACGAACAGACCGGACTGTACGGAGAATGTCACACTCAGGCTCAGTAGGAGTTCAGATGGGTTTCGCCTCGTCGGTCTTCTTGTCGGCATTACCTGGGGACCGTTACGCACAGCTAGTGCCGCTTGCGGTCTGTGGTTAAACCCACTGCCAGCGTAGTGTCGAGTCTTTAGAGTCTCACACAGAAAGCTTTTCGCCTTTAGGCAAAAGAGTAGAGGTCGCATGGTATTGCGACAGGTCGCATGGTTTTGCGACAGGGTTCGGTCACATCCGTGCACTTGTGCACGTACAGTGTCCGGACAGTTTACACTAGCGGGCTTTGGTTTAAGCCAGATCCTAGTGTACCTTATGGGATTGGATTTATCCAGTTTGCATTCGTGTTCCTCGGAACGCGGATGCGGGTGTGTATGCACAGTTGACAGGGAGGCAGAGGCAGTGGATTCTCATTAGGGTTGTTGACAGTTGACCGTTGACTTTTGACTTTTTGCTCAACCCTAATGAGAATATGATATGTGATTAACTATTATATTAATTAAGTATTATGGTGATATGGTTGTTGACTTGTTGACTTTTGTTGACTTGTTGACTTTGGTGACTTGTTGACTTTTGTTGACTTGTTGACCGGTTGACTAGGCTTGACTAGTTGACCATCATGATAACCATGGTTATCATTTCATGCCAAAGACTTTTTTCTTGCTTGCTTTTTGAGTAAAATGAGTGCATGATATGATAACCTTATGGTTGCTTCTAACCATCACCAAAAGACTTTTTTGATATGATGAGTTATGATCACTTTGGATTATGAGAGGGTGAGAGAGAAAAGAGAGCCTCATTCTTTCTTGCTCATTCTCTCTCTTGTTCTTGAGCTCTCCCCTTGCTCTCACCCTCAACCTCTTGCTCCCTCTCTTGATCTATGGTTCTCTTGTCTCATGAGTTGAGAATCAAGAACCATAGATAAAATCCCATTCTATTTCCTCTCTACTCATTCTAGTTCACTAGGTTTAGCAAACCAAGTGAACTAGTTTCTTCAAAGACCGAAGAAGGAGCTAAAGGTTGGAGCTTTCAAGTGGATCTATCTTCGGCGTACGGAGACGACGAGAAGGAGCCATCGGACCACCACCGGAGCTTGAAGACGAAGGAGTTCAAGACAAGCTAGGTATAACCATCTCTATCCGAGTAGCTAAATATCTTTAGCTTAGTATGCTAGTTTTAGTTTAGGTAACGATCCTGACCATAGTTTAGTCCATGTTGCCTCTTGCGATAAAAATTCGTTTTTTATACCGTTTCCGCCTCCCCGTAAGAACCGGGGGTCGCAATATGGACTTAGGAGTATAGGCCAGTACGGATTGCCAGAGCATGAGGTTTTGAGATTTGATGATATGGGCCAGTCCGGATAGCCGAAGCCTTAGATATTGAGATTCGAGGATACGGGCCAATCCGGATTGCCGGAGCCTGAGATATTGAGATATTGGGATATATGTTTTGTGTCGTTGCTTGACACTGATTTTATGTTGATTTCATTGTTCATACCTCGATTTATATATACATAAATCTCACTAAATTAAGAAAACATTTTTCTCATTCATGATGTATTCTGTTTTCATTATAGTGCATTCATACCTCATATTTATGGTATGTTGCAACCTGAGGTACTGACACGAGCACTTGGTATTACACTTATGTATAGATGTTTACCTTTTCCACCTCATCATGCTTCAGGCTTTATCATTTTGAGGATATATACTATGATCGTATGACCTAGGATTGAGTCATACATACGATTTCTGCTCGGTGATGTTTTCTACTCATGAGTTGGCAACTCACCACGTTGTGCCACAGTTTCTTGCAGGTTTTCCCGTACTGGTTTTCTTAGCGGCTTTGCTGGCATACTGCTTCATTCCGGGTGATTCCTTGGTAGGTGGGTTCACTTGCATCGTGACCACCGTTGTATTTTATTTATTCAGTTGTATCTAGAAAACTCCATCAACCAGACTTGTATATTTTATAACATCAGAAGACCAGTTGTATATTCTTTCGACTTTAAAGTCGCGCGTTGTATTATTATGGTTTTCTTGATAAGTTTGAGTTTCCTTTGAGTTTTTATCCTCGCCCTTCGGCGTTGTATATTATATTGCTTGCGTAGTTGTGACCGCCAATTAACGAAGATCTAACTCCCGCTTGGAGATGCCTTTATATATATATCTTGTGTTGTACCCTTGTGGGGCCAGTATTTACAAAGGAAATTCTGCCGAAATTATCAGAAAAGACTTGAGATTTTAAAAATGCATATTCGGCTTATGTTATTAAAGCCACTCGCTTTAAAATA
Source organism: Agapanthus africanus (assembly GCA_030015575.1). NCBI lineage: Eukaryota > Viridiplantae > Streptophyta > Magnoliopsida > Asparagales > Amaryllidaceae > Agapanthus > Agapanthus africanus. The sequence continues at coordinate 342,169,082 of JASDDO010000001.1, read as the reverse complement.
AGCTTTCTTCACTTCTTCCTTAAAATGGTTTATATTTATGGGATTATTGGCTTACTTGAATTAGATGGGGTCCTATAGACTTCATATGATTTAAGTGCCAGTCACGTGCCATTCCGAGTCGTGACACTACCAATCACTATGACTTGGCAAAGGTCAAAATACATAGCTTGAATACTACTGAATATTCAACTGAAATGACGGAGGGCTACGAATAGTTTTGGCCAAAACGTGAACATAGTGAACTTGATATAATCGAAGGAACCTGATAGCTTTTAAAAGGAGTGATTTTGGCTCCGCATTTAAAGTCTCCTGTTTTGAAAAAAACCGAGTGGTTTTAAAATTTGTTCCAACGATTCAGCTTTGGTTTGTTTGCTTTGCATTAATATAATGCAGACCCATCATTTAAACCTATCATCATAGAATAAGACGAAAATACTATGTCCATTTATGCCATCCGCATTCGCCACTGGGCCCCGTATAATACCATTAGGTTACTTAACTAATGCTAGAGCGAGAGCAGGACTAGCACGGGTGAAAATCATAAGAAACGTCTACTATATAATACCAATATAATAAACATTCGACTCACGCAATAATAGGCATTCCAGATCACAGATGAACATATTGGATATACTAGGAATTCCGTATTTCGTTTAAGCCTGTAACGAAAGACGAATTCCACGGTCGTGATGAATAGACAAACCCCACCCCAGACCCCTACAGGTGCGGAAAACTACCTGCCAAATACCCGAAGCGATGCAACCTCCCTTAGTAAAACGAGTAGGCTACTCGGCACTTCAAAGTACCCGGTAGTTTTTTCACACCACCTTGGGTCTATCCTAGGAGCCGAAAACAGTAAAAGAAAATAATACAATGGTGGCTACAACCTCAACCCGGATGTGCCCCGCAAAATAATATTACATCACTTTACAATTTACATCAAATGAAAGAATGAAAAACCCTCATCTCACATCCCCAGCTATTCATCCACGATGATCCAATAAGTTCATATACACAATCCAACATCACAGAATACAAATATGTACAAACCCCATGTTAGTTATATATATGCCCTATAGGCCATTACTATACATGAGATGTATATTGTAGTGGATGCTTGGACATATCTAGGGAGGACTTTCTGGCTCGACATGATAGTATGCTATCTGGTTACTCTTTATCTTAACATGTACACTGATTGTCTCTCTGTTACATGTTGGTAAAGCACTTAGGATGTGTACTTTACTACCAGGACTATTATACAGATCATACTAGTGGGGCCTTATTAGTCCATAAGTACATCTTTTAATGTCCCTAGTCGTGTGTGTATCGAGACGGGGCATCGATATACCAGAGTAGACTAGCGTATAGCTTCTCGACCCATACAGATGGGCGATGGATGATACCATATCCATTGGTGTTTGACATTAGAGATGGTATACGGGTTCTCAGTGGAGACTGGGTACACTGGACGGACTTACCGAGAACTCCCAGATGGTATTATACCTCACGTCAGATGGCAGTTCTCTGGTGACACTAGTACAGGTTAGTCTATAGACCCGAAATCGTCATAGGGTCTTGTGTGATTCCCACTGTGCTTTGATTTCCACCTTACCACATCCAAGAGGGCATGCAAACGTTTGTTTTTGGGTACTGTCCCGAGTCACATGGAGGCAATGAGCGATAAGAGGGGTTTCGTCTCTCCCGGTATTGGGGGTTGATGTTGCGCTGTGCTCGATTGGCCATAACAGGGAAGTCCCTATCCAGGGCCGGTATATAGATTTACTGGTAAATGTAACCAGTAGTTTCTCGACCCGTTATGAGCCTCATATCGGCATGACTTATCGGTTATTAGGGTCTGACGTTTACCACCCCTAGACTTGATATGCGACATATCAGACGAGGAGACCGGACTGTACGGTAGTGTCACTGTCAGGCTTTTGCAGGAGTTGGAGCGGGCTTGCTTGCTGATCTTCTGATCGCTCAATACCCGGGTAGCCGTTACGTCTAGCTAGTACCGCTGACGGCTTGTGGGTGCTTGATGTGATCATCACCTACTGCCGGCGTATTGACGAGTCTTTAGAGTCCTACATAGAGGTTTTACAGGCTCAGACAAAAGAAATAGGAGCGCATATGTGATATGTGCGGGACCGAGAATAATGCGTGCATGTGATACCGTATTCTATTCTCGCGAATTTTGTATCGGTCGGTTATATATTATATAGCCGGGTTATCGAATCATGTTGTTATTCAATAAGTTTGTACATTTTGTGTTAGTCGGTTTTATGAGATATAGTCAGGTTATTAAGTTAAGTGTTGATTTAATAATTTAGTTGATAATTGTATATTTGATATACTAATTTACATTAACTAACATTAGCACACTTAAGCATTCTTTTCTCACTTGTATATACATGTAATATATATATGATATATATTGATGTGCATTATTTATTTTTGTGTGTCATGGTTGTTGATACACATTACATGGGTGTATAAGTCATACACCATTTTAATTATAAAGGTGGGGTTTTAATATTCAAAGTAAATACAAAATTAGTGGATAATTGTTCAAGTGCATGAAGCTTTGAGAAGCTTGTGAGTGCATTGACCAAGTCCACTAGTTTTGTTTTACTTAGAATATTTATTAACCTAACCAGTATAATTAGCCATGGTTGTGTCTCTACATGAGTTAGTATATGATACACACTCACCTATGGTTACTCATCTAACTTGATCATTTCATTTCTCTTCATCTCTTTCTTCATCTTCTTCTTCCAAAAGAAAAGCTTGCTAAGGTTTTATAAAAGTGAGAAAGTAATGTGAGAAAAGAAATTCTAAAGGGAACCCACTTCCTATTTCACCATCCTCTACTAGATTAGCACTTTAGTATAGGGTATTTGCTTCACTTTGGTGAAGTGGTAGCTTGAGTTCGTATTCCCTCAACGTAGATCATCTTCGGCCTCGAAGACTTCAATAAAGACCGTTGCCCTCTTCTTATGGAGCCGTCTAAGAGTCCGAGAGTTCGATGATCGCAGCGAAGGGACTACTACAAGGAGCTTATGAAGTGAAAGCCCGATCTACAATGGTTGTATTTATATTTCACTTAAATGTAAATGGTTTACATTAGTTTACTTATTGTTTTCTAGTTATCGATTCTAGTTTAGAGTTCCTTGAAACGGAAAATTTTTGAAAATGGCACTGACGATACCTCCCGAAATCTTGTTGTCGTTGATAGGAACACTAAAGAGGTATCAGAGCCTAGCTAAGAAATAATACGGATAATGTTAGATTACAAATATGAAATGAACTCCGAAACTTGAAACCTAAAACCATGTTTCTGTCGATTTTCAAATAAGCTCCAAAAATTTTGCAAACAAGTACAGAATCATCTTTGAGCCAATATAAGAACATAGGAAAAATTGGGGACCCTGTGCTCGGATTTGGACCGAGCACATGGGCACAATATCCGAGGTGGCCGGCCCCCAATAGGAATTCTGGGTCCAAATTTTTTCCATGTTCTGGGTTCTGGGTTTTGGTGTTTCAGGTGTTGTTTATTTTTGCTACTTTTTCATGTGATGATTAACTCAATGCAAAGGGAACTCGGAGTGTTTCGTAGTCGTAATTTTAACAGTTTTCGGGTTACTTTAGACGGTATTAAAAGGTTTGATCGGATATCAAATATCCATTTTAACCTTCGCTGAAAATTTCTAAGTGTTGGAATTTTCTTATGTTAATTATAATCGATAGTCGTGCAAGTAACTCTATGGACCCTCTAGAAGAACAAAAACGTTAACTCGATTCTATGCCCTCGGAACCGCGAATGAACCTTAGGGTTTGCCGTAGTTCCGCGGTGTCATTGGTGAGGCGTTGGTTTGGCCCTTCTATGGTTGGATCATATGTAATGTGGCACGTTTTTGGGTACTTTAACTTCGCTCAAGTGTTGAGCTTTCTAGATAATTGAGGGTGTTTCTTGATTCGATCGAAATGTTTAACATCATCTAGTTTTTTCTGAGATCGTAAGTGTAATATGTGGTGTACCGCCGGTTTCGTTGCTATATGTCAACGACAATTGGGATACGCATATTTACTTACGTTGATGGCATGTGATGTTATGTGTTGCTCTATATGTTATATTGGATAGTCCTATTTTGAATAACCGGGTGTTTTATGTGAGATGAGAGTTTTTATTTTCATTCATGTAAAATTCAATGTATGTAATATTCTTTTATTGGGGAACTTCCGGGTTGAGGATGATGTCACCATTGTTGTTTATTATTTACTTTTCCGCATTAGGATAGACTCAAGGAGTCCAGTAGGAGACCAACTTGAGGAGTCGAGTCTGAGTCTTCTAACTCTAGAATTGGTAGGGTTGCTTGCCGTTCTCGTAGCGGTCTAGCGGTGTGGGTTTGGCTACTCATCGCGACCGTCGAATCAGTGTTTTATACAGGCTCAAAATGAAACACGGACCTTCTAGTATATCCATTATTTCATATGTTTCTTCTGCTGCGATATCTGTGATGTGATCATTTGATATGTTGAGATGTATACTGTATATAGTATATATGATACATTATATATATGTTACTTATGATTTACACCCGCGCTAGCCCTGTCCCGCTCTGCCGTTAGTTACCTAACCTAACGGTGCATGACGGGACATCGAGGCGAATGCGGATGGCATAAGTGTACGTTGTATTTATCTGTGATGTTTAGGTGACTTAAATGATGGGACTTCATTAATGTGATTAATGAAAGAAAAGAAACCTAAAAGATGTTGTAGAATAAAATTTTCAAAAAGGGTAGCTACAGTTTTGCTTTGCATTGTGATATATATGATATATCTTTCACCTTATTCGATGAGGAAAGAGCCGAGATCCATTCACCGGGAATGACCACTTTAGCAAAACTGGTAGATGCTACAACACACAGTTTGTTTTTTTATTGCTTTTGGAGTTTTGCTTTGCATAGTGATATATATGATATATCCCGCACCTTATTCGATGAGGAAAGAACCGAGATCCCTTCATCAGGAATAACCACTTTAGAAAAACTAATGAAAGCCCGAAAAACACTCTCTTTCAAAATTCACTTGTTTCTACAACGATATCAAGTTCATTACGCAATAGGTTTTCAGAAAAACCTGTCATAGCCCTCCGTCATTTCAGATAGATACTACTTAGTATTCGTGCTACGTTTGTTGACTATGTTAAGGCGTAGTGTGCGGTAGCTAATTAGTGTTTGTCTGTTTATGCATACGATGCAGATCGGATTAGGATAGCTGTTCGACTTTGTTGACTATGTTAAGGGTCGTGCGGGTGGGTTTAATTCAATCAAGAAATAACGGATTGAACTTGGCTAGCGCTTATGATTTGTTGACTATGTTGAGGTCATGAGTTGCTAGGGGCAAAATATTATCGGGAATTTCAAGTGTTGAAATTTGCATTGAGATTGCATACCTTCTATAAGATAGTTGGATCCCGATACCCAATGCGAGTAATTGTTACTCCTGGGAGAGTTACAGAGGACAATTAGCTGATCAAGTAGGTGTCTAGAAAGGTGCCAACGGGGTTATGCCTCTGGGAAAACGAGATTTATTTTAATTAGGTCCGTGCGAAATCATGGGGAACCTCCCTCACAATACCGACAATGGCCTGGCAAAAAGATCGGCGAAGTTGTAGGGTCTAATTAATCAAGACTAGTCTTTTCTTTTAGGGTTTGAAGGAAGATTTGATAAAAATAGTGGGAGCCATCCTGATTAGATAAAATAATAACTAATCTGATCTTGCAAGAGCGCACGCAGAGTGTTTTCTTCTCTATTTTCAGGGAGCGACCATGTCACGCCTTAATCAAGATAATAATATTGATGTATTGACCGAACCCGCTTGTTATACTGCGCTGGGAAACGTTGGTCCCACTCCTACTTATAATTTTTATAAGACCGAACAGGAAATAGCGGATTACCAGGATTCCCGTGCCGCCCAAACGAAGAAAGTGCATGATGATGCATATTCTTCTGGTGAGTTCATTACCAAGAACTATTTCTCAGTATCCTCTATGTCCTGGGTATGAGATACCGGATCAGGATCCCATATATATAATCTGTTACATGGGCAACAGACAGGTAGAGAACTGAGAATGGGTGATAAAAATTTTAAGAGTTGGAAACGGTGCAATTGTTGCAGCCATGGTGTTGGCAGTTATCACCCTGTATTACCAAATACATAGATTCAGAACGAATGTTATTAGATACCGAACCTGATGTACAATATGATATCAGTCTCTTTATTTAGTAAAGAATGGTATAATTTTGTATTGTTGGATAATGTTTTGAACATTTTCTATATCAAGAGTTGATCAGTTCAGGTACGTTATCTAAAAGCATATACGTTCTAAATCAATCCACAGTTCTTAACGTACAAAACACACACAAGAGGAAGAGTTCAGAAATGAACGAATCCTTCTTGAGGCATTGTAGACTAGATCATATCAATGCGACACGACTAGCTGATGTTACATAAAGATGTATATTTAAATCAGTTTGAATTTACATCTTTTGAAACTTGCCAGTTATGTCACAAAGATAATATGACCATAGCTCCGTTTACTGGAAACAGAGAAAGAGTTAGTGAACTCTTGGGATTGATACATGATGACGTATGTAAGCCCCCTGTTTACACATGCCAGGACTGGTTCTTTGTACTTCATTACATTAACTGATGATCTCTCATGATTCGGACATATGTTCCTATTGAAACATAAGCCTGAAGCTTTTGAGAAACTCAATGAATAAAAGTCAGAAGTAGAGAACCAAAACGGGTATAAGTATTATGTCCTTTGATGAGATCAAGGAGGAAAATACTTGAGCACGGAATTCCTGGACTATTCTAAAGGAGAATGAGATTCTCTCTCAGCATTACTCCTCCGTATATATCACAGCACGTCGGTGTATCAGGATGGAGCAATTGCACCCTATGTGATATGGTGTGCTCTATGATGAGTACTACTGAGTTGCTTATTTTCTTTTGGGGGTAATGCACTTGAGAAGCTGCATACCTATTGAATGGTGTTCCAACCAAATCAGGTGCTTACCACTCCATATGTGATATGGTATGAGAAGAGGCCATCTCTTAAGTAAGTTAAGATTTGGGGTTGTCCGGCCTATGTCAAAAAATAAAATTCGGACAAGCTCGAGGCAAGGTCAGATCTGTAGAAGTTTGTTGGATATCCTAAGCATTTGCAAGGGAATATCTTCTACCACACCGAGGAACAAAAGGTGTTTTATTTCTCGGCATGCCACCTATTTTTTAGAAAAGGAATTTATTTTTGAAACAAATTAGTGGTCATGAGGTAGAACTGGAAGGAGTTCCAGCTATACAAACTACAACTGATGATTTGGTAGAACGGGAGGATTCAGTAGCTCCCAACGAAACCCAGCCTCTTCGCCGATCGGGTAGGGTTCCTCATCCACATGAGAGATACTTCGGTTTTCTCTATGACAGTGGGAGCGAGGATTGCATCAGGAGATGATGACCCAATAAGATTCGAGAAGCCCATCAAGAGTAGGGACTCTGTAAGAATGGTTGGATGCTATGCAATCTGAGATGGAATCTATATACACCAACGAAGTATGGACTTTGGTTGCTCTATCTGAGGGGTTATATCCCTATCAGGAGCAAGTATATCTTAAGAAGATTACTTGGTGTACATGGAAAAGTTGAGACTTTCAAAGCTATACTTGTTGTAGAAGGTTCTCGTCATCGACCAGATGTGGTTTAATAATGAAACCTTTTCTCCAATGGCTATGCTTATGTCCATCCGGATCCTACATGCCATTGCTACATTCCATGACTATGATATCTGGCAGTTGAGTATCATGACTGCTTTTCTAAATAGTGATTTAGAAGAGAGCGTCTATAAGTACACAGCCAGAGGGCTTCGTAGATAGTGGGAGCAGCGGAAACGTGTGCAAGTTGCTTTATGGGATAAAGCAGGCATCGCGGAGTTGGAACATCTGTTTTGATGTGGTAGTCAAAGCGTTTGAGTTCATCAAAATGGTAGATGAACCTTGTATATACAAAAAGGTAGTAGAGAGTAAGGTGGTCTTTCTCGTATTGTACGTGGATGACATATTCTTGATAGGGAAGAGTTTCCTATACTACACTCGGTCAATCTCCTCTTATCACATTGACTCTCCATATAGGATCAAGGTGATACCTCCTAAATCCAGGATTTTTGGATCTATATGATAGATCTAAGTGGATGTTAGGATTCTCACTAAGGTGTAGTGAGATGGTATCAATTGATCCTGGGGCGAATCACTAGAAAGCATCCAAAGTGATAAGGTCGACTGAATGTCAGTCACAAGCATTGTCTTTACCCTCAGTAGAGGGACGGTATATTGGAAGAGTTCCAAGCTGGATGCCGTGGCATACTAGACGATAAAGGCTGGATACATCGCTACCAAAGATGCTACCAAAGAGGTAGTCTGGGTGTATACTAGTTCATGAGATGAACTTCGTTCCTACCATTGTGTGACAATGGAGTTGTGGCTTATGCCTAGGAACGCCCATCCCATTAGTGATCCAGACATATTCTAAGGCAGTATCACCTGATCATGGAGATGGATGTTCTCCAGGGGATCGAGGTTAGGAGAGTAGACTCAGAGGACAACACGGCGGATCCACTCACAATGGTCTTTTCCCAGAGAGAGACTTTTATGGGATGGTTGAGTATGAGATACTACAACCACTGCTATCAGATGGCCCTAGTGCAAGTGGAAGATTGTTAGTTATATGTATGCCCTAAAGGCCATTACTATACATGAGATGTATATTGTAGTGATGCTTGGACATATATAGGGAGGACTTTCTTGCTCGACATGATAGTATGCTATCTGGTTACTCTTTATCTTAACATGTACATTGATTGTCTCTCTGTTACATGTTGGTAAAGCCCTTAGGATGTGTACTTGACTACCAGGACTATGATGCAGATAATACTAGTGGGGACATGGTAGTCCATAAGTACATCCTTTAATATCCCTAGTCGTAGGTGTATCGAGACGGGGCATCGATATAACAGAGTAGACTAGCGTATAGCTTCTCGACCCATACAGATGGGCGATGGATGATCCCATATCCATTAGTGTTTGACATCAGAGATGGTATACGGGTGCTCAGTGGAGACTGGGTACACTGGACGGACGCGCCGAGAACTCCCAGATTGTATTATACCTAATGTCAGATGGCATTTTTCTGGTGACACTGGTACAGGTTAGTCTGTAGACCCGAGATCGTCATAGAGTCTTGCGTGATTCCCACTGTGCTTTGATTTCCACCTTACCAAGTCCAAGAAGGCATGCAAAACGGTGGTTTTTGGGTACAGTCCCGAGTCACATAGAGGCAATGAGCTATAGGAGGGGTTTCGTCTCTCCCGGTATTGGGGGTTGATGTTGCGCTGTGCTCGATTAGCCATAATAGGGAAGTGCTTGGCCAGGGCTGGTTTAGAGATATACTGGTAAGTGTAACCAGTAGTTTCTCGACCCGTTATGAGCCTTATATCGGCATGACTTATTGGTTATTGGGGTCTGGCGTTAATCACCCCTAGACTTGATATGCGACATATCAGACGAGGAGATCGGACTGTACGGTAGTGTCACTGTCAGGCTTTTGCAGGAGTTGGAGTGGGCCTGCTTTCTGATCTTCTGATCGCTCAATACCCGGGTAGCCGTTATGTCCAGCTAGTACCGCTGACGACTTGTAGGTGCTGTTGGATATGTATGCCCTAGATGCCATTATTGTATAGTACTAGTTTGTATAATACATTTTGGAAGCTTGGGATATATACGGGTTTACGAAAGTCTTTCATAATATATTAGTATGCTACTTGGTTTGTTTCTATCTTAATATGTGTATATGTTTATTTTAACATATCGCTAATACATATTTATGGAGCCCTTAGGATCCTTGCTTGACTACCGGCGTTGTGATGGCGATCACACTAATGGGTGCTGGGTAGTCTATAAGCACATCCTTATTTTGGTCCCTAGTCGTAGGATTATTGAGACAGGGCATCAATACTCCAGAGTAGACTGGTGCATAAGCTTCTTAACCCAGCAGGGGAAATGGTCTGTCCCACAGCCATCAGTATGTCGTACTAGAGATAGTATGCAGGTGCTCGTTAGGTTACGAGTACACTGGACAGGACTCATCAAGAATTATTGGTTGGTATTATACCTATCGTCAGTTAACAGTTCCCAGGTGACTTGAGTACAGCTTGGTCTGTTGACTTGACACTGTCATTTTGCCTCAAGTGTATTTTTACTGTTCTTAGATTGCTACCCTACCACTTCTCTATTTAGTCGTGCAAACAGGTAGTAGTTGGGTGCAGTCCCGAAGCACTTGGAGGCAGTGACGGTTAGACAGGATTCGTCTCTCCCGGTATTGGGAGTTGATATCGCGCTATGTCTAGGAGAGCCATTACACATAGTCGTCCCTGCCCAGGGCAAGCGAGATTTACTGGTAGTGTTTCCAGTAGATTCTCAGGGTGTTCTGGGCTACACTCCGACATGACTTGTACCGCTATTAGGGGTATGACGTTTACCACCCCCTAGGCCCGATATGCGATACTCTCAGACGAACAGACCGGACTGTACAGAGATTGTCACATTCAGGCTCAGTAGGAGTTCGAATGGGTTCACCTCATCGGTCTTCTTATCGGCATATACCTGGGGACCGTTAGGTACAGCTAGTACCGCTTGCGGCCTATGGTTAAACCCACTGCCAGCGTAGTATCGAGTCTTTAGAGTCCCACACAGAGGGTTATTCGCCTTTGGGCAAAACAGAGTAGAGGTCGCATGGTTTTGCGACGGGGTTCGTTCACATCCGCGCACTTGCGCACATTTGTTGTCCAGAAAGTTATTACTAACGGGATTTGGTTTAAGCCAGATCCTAGCATTTGTTTTGGATTTGGTTTTGTCTCATTGTATTCGTGTTCCTCGGAACACGGATGCGGGTGTGTATGCACAGTTGACGGAGGCAGAGGAATCTCATTATGGATTTTGACTATTGACTTTTTCTTAACCCTAATGAGAATGAGAAATATGATTAATGATATTAATTATGGATAATTGTTCCATGGTTAGGTTGACCATTTGATTTTTGTTGACCTTTTGACTTTGGTTGACCGGTTGACTTTTGTTGACCTTTTGATCATCATCATTTCACTTGCAAGATGCTTATTGATTCTTGCAAATTGCATTTATTACGAAATGATAATGGTCATTCCAAACTAACCATCACAATTTTCTTTTGTAACTATTATTATTTCATATTCTTGTAAGGTTCCTAGGCACACCCATGAGGTTCTACAAGTGATCAAACATGGCCAATTCAAAATTTTTCTTTGTGCCGAGAAACCCTAGACTAGATCGTTACTAGAGGTAAGGCGAAGCAAGCAAGCAAACAACTTTATTGCTAAATGAAAGAGACTACAACCTTTGTAGATCCGGTCCTCCACTTCCTTAGCTCCATGATGATGTTCCTCCGCTGCGATCATCGGATCCTGAACTCTAGCGATGGATTCGTCGAAGAAATGATTGGGCTAGGTCGTCGACTTCGATGCCGAAGATGATCTACGTCGATGCAACTCAAGATCAAGCTCCAACCTCACCAAATCATGAAACTTGTGAAGAAAACACCCTATACTACATGGGAAGTGGTAGAGGATGAAGAAATAGGAAGTGGGTTCACTTTGGATTTGGATTTCTCATTCTTTTTCTCATGGCACCATTGTAGTAGCAAGGTTTCTTCTTCTTGAAGAGGAAGAACAAGAAGAAAAAGAATAATAATTTGAGAATAATAAAATCAATTGATTTTATCATAATGCAACCTTGGGTTAGTTTTACAAGTGGAGAGACTAAACAAGAGTTTAGTTGAATGGTTAGGGTTAAGGAAAAAACAAAGTGGTCAAAGCTTCATGAAACTTCAAGATAAAAACAAAAGAAGTCACCATTTTGTTTCTTGGCCAAAATGAATAAATAAATAATTGAATAAGTAAATATAGCAAATGAAACCCTAACCATTAACTAAACATGGTTTAAATCAAACATACACCCAAGTTTGCATGTATCATCAAACATGATACAAACTAGTGCACAATACTATATCATCCATACAATGTGCACATCAAGTGAGAAAATCCATCTTTAAGTGAACGAATACTAGTTAATGTAAAGTAATATATCAAATATATTATTATACATCAAATCATTAAATCAACACTTGATTTAATGATCTGGTCATATCGCATATGGCCGACTAATATCCAATGTATCGACTTATCGAATCAATCCTCGATTCGATAACTAGGTTATATCGCATACAACCAATCGATACATTCATCGCGAGAATAGAATACGGTATCACATACACACATTATTCTTGGTCCCGCACATATCTCATATGCGCTCCTATGTCGTTTCTCCTGAGCCAGGAAACCTCTGTGTAGGACTCTAAAGACTCGTCGATACGCCGGCAGCAGATGATGATCATATCAAGCATGTACAAGCCGCAAGCGGTCTGCTAAACTTAACGGCCACCCGGGTATTGAGCGATCAGAAGATCAACGAGCAAGCCCGCTCACACTCCTGTGAATCAAACCAGTAACACTTACCGTGCAGTCCGGTCTGTTCGTCTGATATGTCGCATATCTCGCCTAGGGGTGGTAAACGTCAGACCCCAATAGCTTGATAAGTCATGCCAACGTAAGGTCCATAACAATCGTGAAACTACTGATAACTCTTACTAGTATATCACTTCAACGCTGGCCAAGGATTTCTAGTTATGGCCAATCATGCATAGCGCAACATCAACCCCCAATATCGGGAGAGATGAATCCCTTCCTATCGCTCATTGCCTCCATGTGAATCGGGACTGTACCCAAAAACCACCTGTTTGCACGACTCAGTAGAGCCGGGGTAGGATGGAAATCAAAGCACTGTGGGAGACACACAAGACTCTATAACGATCTCGGGTCAACAGACTAAGCTGTACCAGTGTCACCAGAAAACTGTGATCTGACGTGAGGTATAATACCATCTGGGAGTTCTCGGCGAGTCTGTTCAGTGTACCCAGTCTCCACTGAGCACCCGCATACCATCTCTGAGGTCAAACACCAATGGATATGGGATCATCCATCGCCCATCACATGGGTCGAGAAGATATACGCTAGTCTACTCTGGAATATCGATGCCCCATCTCGATATTCCCACGACTAGGAACATTGAAGGATGTACTCATGGACTACCCAGGCCCCACTAGTATGATCTACATCATAGTCCTGGAAGTCGAGTACACATCCTAAGGGCTTTTTCAACTTGTAATAGAGAGACAGCATGTATACGTGTTAAGATAAAGAGCAACCAGATAGCGTACTATCATGTCGAGCAAGAAAGTCCTACCTATATATGTCCCAGCGTCCACTACAATATACATCCAATGTACAGTAATGGCCTCTAGGGCATACATATAACTAACAATCTCCCACTTGCACTAGGGCCATCTGTAGCAGTGGTTGCAGTATCACATACTCAACCATCCCCTATAAGTCTCTCTCTGGGAAAAAGCCTTTGTGAGTGGATCCGCCGTGTTGTCCTCTGAGTCTACTCCCCTAACCTCGATCACCTTGGAGATCAACTATCTCCATGATCAGGTGAAGCTGCCTCAGAATATGTCTGGGTCACTGATGGGATCAGGGTTCCTTGGTCAAAGCCACACTTCCATGGTCACACAATGGTAGGAACCTAGTTCATCTCATGAACCAATATACACACAAACTGCCTCTTTGGTAGTATCTTTAATAGCGATGTTACCAACCTTTATCGTCTAGTCTGCCATGGTATCTAGCTTGGAACTCTTCCAACATACCGTCCATCCATTGAGGGTAAAGACATTGCTTGCGACTGACATTCAGTCGTCCTTATCACCCTGGAACCTTTCCAGTGATTCTCCCCAGGATCAACTGATACCATCTCACTACAGCTAGTGAGAATCCTAACATCCATTTAGATCTATCTCATAGATCCAAAACCCAGGATATAGGAAGTATCACTTTGATCCTATATGGAGAATCCTTATGATAAGCGGAGATTGACCGAGCGTAGCATAGGAAACTCCTTTCCTATCAAGAGTATGTCATCAACGTACTCTACGAGGATCATTACCATACTCCATACTACCTTTTTGTACATACAAGGTTCATCTACCATTTTGATGAAGTCAAACTCTTTGACTGCCACATCAAAACAGATGTTCCAACTCCGCGATGCCTACTTTATCCTGTAAAGCAACTTGCACACGTTTCCGCTGCTCCCACTGTTTACGAAGCCCTCTGGCTATGTTCTTATAGACGTTCTCTTCTAAATCATCATTTTAGAAAAACAGTCATGGCACCCAACAATATCGTAGTCATGGTATGCAGCAATGTTAAGTAGGATCCGGATGGACTTAAGCATAGCCACTGGAAAAGGTTTCATCATTATCAACGCCTGGTCGATGACGAAAACCTTTAACAAGTCTAGCTTTGAAAATCTCAACTTTTCCATCTACACCAAGTAATCTTCGCAAGATATACTTGCTCCTGATTGAGATTTAACCCTTCAGATATAGCAACCAAAGTCCATACTTTGTTGGTGTACATGGATTCCATCTCAGATTGCAAAGCATCCAGCCATTCTTACAGAGTCCCTACTCTTGATGGCCTGCTAAAAACTAGTTGGGTCATCATCTCATGATGCAATCCTCGCTCCCACTGTCATCGAGAAACCGAAGTATCTCTCAGGCGGATGAGGAACCCTGCTAGATCGGCGGAGAGGCTGAGGTTCGTCGGAGACTATTGAATCCTTTGGTTCTATCAAATCACCAGCTGTAGTTTGTATAGCTGGAACCTTTCCAGTTCCACAGAACTGACCTTGCCTCGATCTTGTCCGGATTTTGCTTTTGACATAGGTCGGACAATCCCAAATCTTATCTTTCTTAAGAGATAGGGTTTTCCCATACCATATCTCATATGGAGTGGTAGGCACTGGTTTGATTGGAACTCAATTCAATAGGTATGCAGCTTCTCAAGTGCATAACCCCAAAAGGAAATAGGTTACTCAGTAGTACTCATCATAGAGCACACCATATCTGATATGGTGCGATTGCTCCGCCCTGATACACCGTTGTGCTGTGGTGTATTCAGAGGAGTAACACTGAGAGAGAATATCATTCTCCTTTAGAATAGTCCAGGAATGCTATGCACAAGTATTCTCCTCCCTGATCATATCCTAGGACATAATACTTATACCCGTATTTTGGTTCTCTACTTCTAACTTATATTCTGTGAATATCTCAAAAGGTTCGGACTTGTGTTTCAATAAGAACATATGTCTGAATCTTGAGAGATTATCAGAGAATGTAATGAAGTATAAAGAACCAGTCCTGGCATGTGTAGACAGGAGACCTTACATACATCATTATGTATCAGTCCCAAGAGTTTACCAACTCTTTCTCTGTTTCCAATAAACAGAGCTATGGTCATCTTATCTTTGTGACATGACTGGCACGTTTCACAAGATGTAAATTCAAACTGATTTAAATATGCAACTAAAATGTAACTTCAGCAAGTCGGGTCGCATTGATATGACCTAGTCTACAATGCCTCAAGAAGGATTCGTTCATTTCTGAACTCTTCGTCTTGTGTGTGTTCTATATACTAGGAACTGTAGTTTGATTTAGAACGTCAATGCTGTTAGATAACATTCCTGAACCGATCAACTTTTGATATAGGAAATGTTCAAAACATTATCCAACAATACAAAATTATATCCCTTCTTTACTAATAAAGAGACCGATATGATTTTGTATATCAGGTTCGGTATCTAAAAGCATTTGTTCAGAATCAATGTATTGATAATACAGGGTGACAGTGACCAGCAGACTTGGCTGCACCACTTGCCCCGTTTTCTGTCTCATGAAACTTATCACCCGTTCTCAGTTCTCTGCCTTTCCATAGCCCTATGTAACGGATTACTTATCTGGGATCCTGATCCGGTATCAAATACCCAGGTCGTAGAGGATACTGAGAAACAGTTCTTTGTAATGGACACACCCGAAGGAGATGCATCATATGCACTTTCTTCGTTTGGGCGGCATAGGAATTCTGGTATTCCCCTATTTCCTGCTCGGTCTTATAACAATTATTAGTTGGAGCGGGACCAACGTTCCCCAGCTCAGTATAACAAGCGGGTTCGGTCAATACATCCATATTATTATCTTGATTAAGGCGTGATATGGTCGCTACCTGGAGAGAGAGAGAGAAGAAAATACTCTGCGTGCGCTCTTGCAAGATTAGATTGGTTATATATTTTATCTAATCAGGATCGCTCCCACTGTTTTTATCAAATCTTCCTTCAAACCTTAAAAGGAAAGACTAGCCGGGATTAATTACACTCTACAAGTTCGCCAATCTTTCAGCCAGGCCAGTGTCGGTACTTTGAGGGAGGTTCCCCATGCTTTCGCACGGACCTAATTACAGTAAACCTCGTTTTCCCAGAGGCGTAACCACATTGACACCTTTCTAGACACCTACTTGATCAGCTAATTGTAAAGTGCAAAACTCTCCCAGGAGTAACAATTACTCGCAGTGGGTATCGGGATCCAACTATCATATAGAAGGTATGCAATCTCATTGAAAATTTCAACACTTGAAACTCCCGATAAAGGTTTTTACCCTAGCACTTATGACCTTAACTATGGTCAACAAATCATAAGCATAAGTCAAGTTCTACCCGTCATTTCATGATTAATTAGACCCAACCACATGACCCTTAACTAAGGTCAACAAAATCACGCGACTGTCCTAACTAATCGCATCATATGCGGTGTAGGAAGACATCACTTAGCTACCGTACACTGTGCCTTGACTATCGTCAACAAACACAGCACGAATAATAAGTACTCTACTTCCTAAAATGACGGTGGGTTGCGAATGGTTTTTATGAAAACCTTTAACGCTCTGAACTTGATCTCGTTGCGGAATCAAATGGTTTTTTAAATGGAGTGTTTTTTAGGCTTTTCTAGTTTTGCTAAAGGGGTCACTCCCGAGGAAGGGATCGTCGGCCCTTTCCTCATCGAATGAGGTGCGGGATATATCATATATATCACTGTGCAAAGCAGAAACTATAGAATCAATCAAAAGACAAACCGAGTGTGTAGCATCTGCCAGTTATCGCTAAAGGGGTCACTCCCGGTGAAGGGATCTCGGCCCTTTCCTCATCGAATAAGGTGCAGGATGTTCTACAAGGAACACCGCGATGCAAAGCAAGAACTGTAGCTACCTGTTTTATTTTTGAAATTCAATTCCACAACATCAATTAGGTTTATTTTCTTTCATTAATCTCATTAATGAATTTCCCATCATTTAAGTCCACCTAAACATCACAGATAAATATAACGTACGCTTATGCCATCCGCATTCTCCTCGATGCCTCGTCTGCACCGTTAGGTTAGGTAACTAACGCCAGAGCGAGGCAGGGCTAGCGCGGGTGTAAAACATAAGCAACGTCTATATAATATATTATATATACTATATACAATATCTATCTGAACAAATCACATGATCACATCACAGATAATGCAGCAGAAAATATCATTTGAAATATTGGATATACTAGGACGTCCGTGTTTTATTTTGAGCCTGAATAAAAAACGGATTCCACGGTCGTGATGAATAGCCAATCCCACACCCCTAGACCCCTACGAGAGAGGCAAGCAACCCTACCAATTCTAGAGTTACAAGACCCGGACTCGACTCCTCGAGTTGGTCTCCCACTGGACCCTAGAACCCGGTTACTTGTGCTCCCCTCCTTAAGTCTATCCTAATGCGGAAAAGTAAATAATATACAAATGGTGACATCATCCGCAACCTGGAAGTGCCCCAATAAAAGAATATTACATACAAGTTTTCACATGAATGAAAATGAAAAACACTCATCTCACATAAAAAACCCCGGCTATTCAAACACGACGATCCAATATAACATATCCAGCAACACATAACATCACATGTCATCAACGTAAGTAGACATGCGTATCCCAATTGTCGTTGACATATAGCAACGAAACTGGCGATATCACATATTACACTTACGGTCACAAAAAAGAAAGTGTAAAACTACAACAGTTGGAATCCGCAAACTCTTTAGACATCGCATGCCTAATCAAATGAATTCCTTAGACATCGCATGCCTAACAATTATAAACCCCGCATTTTAGTCTCACTATCGAAAAATCTTTTCAATATCAAGTCGGGCAATTCAACAAGATTCCCGACATCCTGATCGAATGCTCGTCGTAAACTTTAGTAGGCGGCCGCACCCCCGACGCCGTCGACGAAGTGCACCAAGGCGGAACACCGCTGCCGCGAGCACCCGAATGGATGCTTTCGGCGACGGGGTTCTCCTACAGTCACTTGGTTGGGGCTATGGGGTGAGGCTGTCTATTAAGTTTACCCGGCGAGTATCCGCGTACGCTACGTGATTGCGACGGACTTTTGATCACATCAAAATTCCGTGGCAACCGATCAAGTGAGACTAAACCGCTAGATTTATAACATTCA
Source organism: Agapanthus africanus (assembly GCA_030015575.1). Classification (NCBI taxonomy): domain Eukaryota; kingdom Viridiplantae; phylum Streptophyta; class Magnoliopsida; order Asparagales; family Amaryllidaceae; genus Agapanthus; species Agapanthus africanus. The sequence continues at coordinate 342,150,422 of JASDDO010000001.1, read as the reverse complement.
TTCAGTTATCTCATAACTACTTGTGAATTCTAATTATTGTATCACATTCCGGATAAATAGAAAAAGTTAAACTTTCCGATCGAACAATCGAACACCCATGTTTTCCCGAAACAGCTCAACACATGAAATAAGTTTAAAAACATTCACTTCATGCCTCAGTACCAACGGTCCAGCCGTAGAAGGGTCAAGCCAACGCCTCACATGTGGCACACCGTACTGCCCCAAACCCTAAGGTTCAAAGGGCAGTTCAAGACGGTCGCATAATCGAATTAAGGTTTGTTGTCTTCTAGAGAGACCATCGCGTTACTTGCACTGCTTAGAACGTCATTAAACTACGGAAAAATCCTACAATTGGAAATTTCCCGGCCGGGGAAAAAGTGGGTATTTATATCTGGTCGGACTTTTTAACATGTTCTAAAAATACCCGGAAAAGCACATAGACAAAGTTTGATAATCCGATCAATTCTACGAACTCCCAATACAACCCAGATTACTCAACTCTTGAGTAGAATTTAAAAATTACCAGAAAATACAGCACCAAAAGATAGGAATTACTGTGCAAAATTTAATGGAAGAAGCGACCGTACGGCCGCGGAACCGCCGCGAGAGACAGGCTCCTGCCGCGGTTCCGCGGCGGTTTAGTTGAGTTAGGTTCTCGTTTTGCACAGTATTTATTAAAAAAGCCTGCTGATTTTTCTGCATATTTTTAATTTGGAGAAAACCCAGTTTTGAAAAAATGTACAAAGAAGTGTCTTAAACTAGGGTTTCGGGTTCGATCGGACTTCTAACATCGTCTACACTTCGCCTAAGGCTCTAGCTAGGCTCTGATACCACTGTAGGGTTCCTAAGCACACCCATGAGGTTCTACAAGTGATCAAACATGGCCAATTCAAAAAATTTCTATGTGCCGAGAAACCCTAGACTAGATCGTTACTAGAGTTAAGGTGAAGCAAGCAAGCAAACAACATTATTGCTAAATGAAAGAGACTACAACCATTGTAGATCCGGTCCTCCACTTCCTTAGCTCCATGATGATGTTCCTCCGCTGCGATCATCGGATCCCGGACTCTAGCGATGGTTTCGTCGAAAAAATGATCGGGCAAGGTCGTCGACTTCGATGCCGAAGATGATCTACGTCGAGGCAACTCAAGATCAAGCTCCAACTTCACCAAGTCATGAAACTTGTGAAGAAAACACCCTATACTACATGGCAAGTGGTAGAGGATGAAGAAATAGGAAGTGGGTTCACTTTGGATTTGGATTTCTCACTCTTTTCTCATGGCACCATTGAAGTAGCAAGGTTTCTTCTTCTTGAAGAAGAAGAAGAAGAAAAAGATTAATAATATCAAAATAATAAAATCAATTGATTTTATCATAATGCAACCTTGGGTTAGTTTTACAAGTGTAGAGACTAAACTAGAGTTTAGTTGAATGTTTAGGGTTAAGGAAAAAACAAAGTGGTCAAAGCTTCATGAAACTTCAAGATAAAAACAAAAGAAGTCACCATTTTGTTTCTTGCCCAAAATGAATAAATAAATAAATGAATAAGTAAATAAAGCAAATGAAACCCTAACCATTAACTAAACATGGTTTAAATCAAACATACACCCAAGTTTGCATGTATCATCAAACATGATACAAACTAGTGCACAATACTATATCATATATATAATGTGCACATTAAGTGAGAAAATCCACCTTTAAGTGAATAAATACTAGTTAATGTAAAGTAATATATCAAATATATAATTATACATCAAATCATTAAATCAACACTTGATTTAATGATCCGGTCATATCGCATATGACCGACTAATATCCAATGTATCGACTTATCGAATCAATCCTCGATTCGATAACTAGGTTATATCGCATACAACCAATCGATACATTCATCGCGAGAATAGAGTACGGTATCACATACACGCATTATTCTTGGTCCCGCACATATCTCATATGCGCTCATATTTCGTTTCTCCTGAGCCAGGAAACCTCTGTGTAGGACTCTAAAGACTCGTCAATACGCCGGCAGCAGATGATGATCATATCAAGCATCCATAAGCCGCAAGCGGTCTGCTAAACGTAACGGCCACCCGGGTATTGAGTGATCAGAAGATCAACGAGCAAGCCCGCGCACACTCCTATGAATCCAACCAGTAACACTTACCGTACAATCCGGTCTGTTCGTCTGATATGTCGCATATCTCGCCTAGGGGTGGTAAACGTCAGACCCCAATAGCTTGATAAGTCATGCCGATGTAAGGTCCATAACAATCGTGAAACTACTGATAACTCTAACCAGTATATAACTGCAACCCTTGCCAGGGATTTCCAGTTATGGCCAGTCGTGCATAGCGCAACATCAACCCCCAATACCGGGAGAGACGAATCCCCTCCTATCGCTCATTGCCTCCATGTGAATCGGGACTGTACCCAAAAACCACCTGTTTGCACGACTCAGTAGAGCCGTGGTAGGGTGGAAATCAATGCACAGTGGGAGATACACAAGACACTATGACGATCTCGGGTCAACAGACTAAGCTGTACAAGTGTCACCAGAGAACTGCCATCTGACGTAAGGTATAATACCATCTGGAAGTTCTCGGCGAGTCCGTTCAGTGTACCCAGTCTCCACTGAGCACCCGCATACCATCTCCGATGTCAAACACCAATGGATATGGGATCATCCATCACCCATCACATGGGTCGAGAAGATATACGCTAGTCTACACTGGTATATCGATGCCCCGTCTCGATATTCCCACGACTAAGAACATTGAAGGATGTATTCATGGACTACCCAGGCCCCACTAGTATGATCTACATCATAGTCCTGGAAGTCGAGTACACATCCTAAGGGCTTTATCAACATGTAATAGAGAGACAACATGTATACATGTTAAGATAAAGAGCAACCAGATAGCGTACTATCATGTCGAGCAAGAAAGTCCTACCTATATATGTCCCAGCATCCACTACAATATACATCCAATGTACAGTAATGGCCTCTACGGCATGCATATAACTAACAATTCTCTCATATGTGAGCATGGTTATATTATTCAAAATCATTCTCTCATGCTCTTTCTCTCTCTTGAAAAAAAGCTCCCCCTCTTCCTCTCTCAAAGCTTTAATCTTTCATGTGTTGAAAATCAAAAGCTCTTAAGATAAAACCATCAAGACATCACTCTACTCATTCTAGGGTTCTTAGTTTAGCAAGCCAAGCACTCTAGTTACCTCTTGGTTGAGGTAGGAGCTCAAGGTAGAGGCTTTCGGGTGGGCCTTCGGGTGAATCTATTTTCGACAAAGAGAAAACGACGGGGAGGAGCCGTCTAAGCCACTCCAAGGAGCAAGCAAGAAAGAAGACCACAACAAGAAGAGAAGGAGTTCAAGATCTAGGAATAGCTATTCAACATAGTAGCTAGAACTTGTTGTTTGTATGTTAGTTTTGTTTAGCAAAGATCCTTCATAGTTGGTCCATGTTACCTTATGAGAAAAATTTGATTTTTACCTAATCCGCCTCCCCAAAAGAACCGGGGTGGGTAACGTGGACCTAACAGTGGTATCAGAGCCTAGCTAAACAACAACTAGCATGTTAGCAAAGTGCTTAGAACTTCGATCCGGAAAAAAATCGTAAAACACGTCAAAATCCTATACTTTCTGCTGATTTTAAAAACAGCCCTAAAAATATTTGCACACACCTTAAAAATCCGTGCAGGGTATTTTAGGAACCACAAAGAAAAACGAGCCCCTGAGTCGATCAAGCCGCCGCGGAAGCGCGGCGAAACCAAGCGTTTCGTCGCGGATCCGCGGCCGAGTCGAGTCGGTCGCGACTCATTTTTCCTGCAGTGTGTTCAGCTTGGTGTTTTGTGATCTTTAAGATGATTTGTTTCTGCCCAGATTCTTCAGAGAACGGTATTGTTTTTGGGGTAGTTGCACAATGGTATTTTGATCGAAATTCTATAAACTTTAGCTAAATGGCTATATCTGTAATGTGATATATGCACTGAACGTCGACTAATCGCTATACGTCGATTAGTGGGGGTTGTGCACATCTGTGATCTGTGATGTTGGATTGTGTATATGAACTTGTTGGATTGTCGCGGATGAATAGCCGGGGTTGTGAGATGAGAGTTTCTTTATCTTTCATTTGATATAAATTGTAAATTGATGTAATATTATTTTTTTTATGGCCGCACATCCGGGATGAGGCTGTAGCCGCCATTGTATATTATTTCTTTTACTGATTTTGCTCCTAGGATAGACCCAAGGTGGGGTGCACAAACTACCGGGCACTTTGAAGTGCTGAGTGGCCTACTCACGTTGTTGAGGGAGGCTGCTTCACTTCAGGTATTTGGCGGGTACTTTGTCGCACACGTAGGGTTCTAGGGTGGGGTTTGTCTATTCATTGCGACCAAGTAATCCGTCTTTCGTTGCAGGCTCGAACGAAACGTGGATTCCTAGCATATCCAATGTGTTCATCTGTGAACTGGAATGGCTATCATTGCGTCTGACGAATGTATATATCTATATATGATATTTAGTAGGCGTTGCTTATGTTTTGCATCCGCGCTATTCCAGCCCCCGCTCTGTCGTTAGTTATGTAACCTAACGGGTGATGACGGGGCCCAGTGGCGAATGCGGATGGCATAAGCGTACGTTATATTTTCGTTGTATTCTGTAATGGCAGGGTTAATTGATGGGACGCATTATATTAATGCAAAGAAAAACAAACCTAAAAGATGTTGTTGGAACAATTTTCAAAAAGCTGTTATTGCAAGGACGTTCTCTTTTGTTTTGCACAGAGCTATTCGGTTATGAATACCCAGCACTGTAGGGTGTTTTTCGTCACCCCATTGAGATGGGAATACGCGCGCGCTTGTCAGGCGCATTACAGATTCCCCCTGCCTAGGGTAGGCCGGGGTTTATTGATTGTGGGGATCCGAATCTCCGGCAACCGCGGACTAAGCTGCCGTTAATTACCCCTCGCATTTGGAGCGAAGGAACCTCCGATTAACGGGTTAAACTGTTCATGCGAATTCAATGTGCAGTATCGTGTTTTGAAGGGGTTTTGGAAATATCGGGGGCCCCGTAGAGTTTTTACGGGGGTCCCGCTACCCGGATAGCGGGCTGGGGGTCAAGGGGGCTAGCAGCCCCCTTGCGGGGTGCGGGGCAGCGCCCCGTTAGAAATTTTTTCTAACGGAAGACAGTGTCGTGGAGTCTGTGTACGTTTTCCTTCCCCCCCTTTTAAAAAAAAAGTAGGGTTTAATTTCAAAAGGAATTTTATTGTGGAGTTAAACTCCAAAGAATTTTAAAAGGAGTTAAACTCCTAAAAGAATTTTATGCGGAGTTAAACTCCTAAAATAGAACTTTATTATGGAGTTAAACTCCAAAGAATATATATATACATTTTTAAAAGGGTTTAAACTGCAGAAGGGATTTTGTTGGGGAGTGCACGTAAAACGAGGGGGAAAAGAAAACAAAATGGCGTCCAAAGGACGCTCGCATAGCAGGTGGGCGCCTTAATGCCTGGGGTCACGTGCGCGCACGTGACCGATGGGCACTTTGGCGCCCCCCCGGGGGTCACGTGGGCACACGTGACCGATAGGCGCCTTGGCGCCCCAGGGGTCACGTGGGCACACGTGACCGATGGGCGTCTTGGCGCCCCAAGGATCACGTGCGCACACGTGACCGATGGGCGCTTTGGTGCCCCAGGGGTCACGTGTGCACTCGTGACCAATGGGCGCTTTGGCGCCCCGGGGTCACGTGCTCACACGTGACCGATGGGCGCCTTAGCGCCCAGGGGTCACGTGGGCACACGTGACCGACGGGCGCCTTAGCGCCCCGGGGTCACGTGGGCACACGTGACCGCGGTAAAAACCCGCGGAAAGGGAAGCCTAGCCCCTAGGCTGGGGAGTTGAACTCCCAAGGGAATCTTTGGAGTTAAACTCCTAACAGAAGCAAATTTATGGAGTTAAACTCCAACAGAAATCAATTTATGGAGTTAAACTCCAGCAACTTTAGAAAGGAGTTAAACTCCTGGGGATTTATTGCTCTTCTTTTGAGCCTTGGGTCTGTCCAAAGTTAGATTTTTGGAGATGGGTCTCCTTCTTCTTGCTCTTGACCGGCGGGATCTTGGAGAAAAGGGGATGAGCCTTAAAAGCCTCCCCTTTTCGAGATCTGATTGGAGATTTGAGCTCCCCTTTGTAGGTTTTATGGTGGAAATCTATTTATTTTGAGGAAAGGAAGAGTTAAACTCTTGATTTAATTCAAAAGAAAAAGGAAGGTTTTAGAACCATGGGGAAGGAGGAAGAGATCTCAGATCTAGAAATTTCTGGAGAGAGAAAAAAGTTGTGAGATATTTTCATTATCGTGCCTTTATAGGCTATACACTTTACACATAGCCCCTTGGGCTTCACAAAATGGCATTTTGCCTATTTCATGGCCCATGTGCCATTTCTTTTTGCACATAAGCCATGGGCTTTACAAAAATTTGGCTTCATGCCCATTTTTCTTACATTTATCCATAAAATAAAAGAAAAACAACAAACTTGTTTATTACAAAAGTTTTATCTTGGCGTGGGGGAAGGCCGACCACTTCATTTTCGGGCTCGACCTGGGCATGGGCCCACTGGGTCTGGGCTCGGGCCCACTTGGTTTGGGGTTGACTTGGATTTTTGACTTAGTCAACCGGGGTGTAAATTTTTACCCCAACAAATTGCCCCCCATCAATAAATGCACACCACATATGTGGGTCGTGTGCATGAAATTGATGGATTTTCTTTTACTTGGAGGCGACCTGATTTGGTTCCCGCTTTTTGGGAAGCTGGCACTGCCCTTTTTACGACATGGACGGTCGTTGCTTGACATGTCCCCGAGACGGCGTGTCCTTGATAGACGTTTCCCTGGCCCGGAGTGATCTGGTTCCCGCTTTGTAGGAATCCTGCGCTGCCCTTTTTACGACTTGGACGGTCGGTGCTGCCCTTTTTGCGACTTGGACGGTCGTTGCTGCCCTTTTAGCGACGTGGACGGTCGGTGCTGCCCTTTTTGCGACTTGGACGGTCGGTGCTGCCCTTTTAGCGACGTGGACGGTCGGTGCTGCCATTTTAGCGACGTGAACGGTCGATGCTGCCATTTTAGCGACGTGGACGGTCGGTGCTGCCATTTTAGCGACGTGGACGGTCGGTTCTGCCCTTTTAGCGACGTGGACGGTCGGTGCTGCCCTTTTAGCGACGTGGACGGTCGGTGCTGCCATTTTAGCGACGTGGACGGTCGGTGCTGCCATTTTAGCGACGTGGACGGTCGGTGCTGCCATTTTAGCGACGTGGACGGTCGTTGCTGCCATTTTAGCGACGTGGACGGTCGGTGCTGCCCTTTTAGCGACGTGGACGGTCGGTTCTGCCCTTTTTGCGACTTGGACGGTCGGTGCTGCCATTTTAGCGACTTGGACGGTCGATGCTGCCATTTTAGCGACGTGGACGGTCGGTGCTGCCCTTTTAGCGACGTGGATGGTCGGTGCTGCCCTTTTAGCGACGTGGACGGTCGGTTCTGCCCTTTTTGCGACTTGGACGGTCGGTGCTTGATTTGACTTGCTCTGCTTCTTGCAGTGTCAGGGGTAGACTTGACTTGCTCCGCTTCTTGCGGTGTCGACTGGAAGTTGATTTGTTGATTTTGATTTGGGTTGACATCAGCATCGCTATACTGGAATATGGTACCAGGAGCGAATCATCGTCTGTCATAGAGAGGATTTTAGGATTTTGGTTTTTGTTTGGCATCTGCATTGCTGCACTGGAATAATGCCAGGAGCAACTCATCATTTGCCCCGAGAGGATTCGGGAGAAATTGGGATTGTTTTACGCCCGTGGATTGTATACGGTTTTGCAGGATGTATGATCCAGACCGTAGGGCCAGAAACATTTCGGGACTTTGTCGGCGTCTGCATCGCTGCACTGGCATGGTACCAGGAGCGACTCATCATTTGCCGTTGGGGTATGGGATTTGGAATTTGGTTGGCGTCTGCATCGCTGCACTGGAATATAGTACCAGGAGCGACTCATCATTCGCCCTTTGGGGACTTGGGATTTGAATCTTTTTTTTTTTTTGCATCAGCATTGCTGCACTGGAATAATGCCAGGTGCAACTCATCATTTGCCTTGGGAGGACTTGGGATTTGGGTTTTTGGTCGGCATCAGCACCGCTAACACTGAAGCGAAATGCCAGGAGCGACTCATCATTTGCCGTTGCCCGTTGGGGAACGATGGCTTAGGAGACAGGTTTGGGTCCCTATCACCTAAGGCTTTTCAATTTTATGGGCCGTGAGGGTCCCATAAAAGCATTTTCTCCCTACGAGTCGTAAGGATCCCGCAGGTGTATTTTCTCCTTAGGAATCGTGAGGATTCCTAAGTGTGTTGCTCCTTTGTGAGTCGTAAGGATCTCACGCAGGGGTTTTCTCCTCGCAAGGTCGAGAGGGCTTTGCGAGTGTATTTCATCTCTTTTCACGAGTTTGCGCCCTTTCGGGTTTTCACAGACTCGCCGGTAGTCCTGCTGTTTTTACTCACGGAGCCCTTTCGGGTTTTCATCCGTGCCCGTTTTGCTTGTGGACATACCCTTTTTTTCTTTTTTTTTTCCGTCCGTCCGCTGGTGGGACTTTAAAAGTAGTCTCACCGGCAGGATTTGGGAGAAATAGGGGTTATTTACGCCCGTGGATTGTATACGGTTTTGCAGGATGTCTGATCCAGACCGTAGGGCTGATGTGCTCAATTCGCCTGCGACTTGGAGCATTCATGTGTAGTATTTCTTGAGATATCGGCCATTGATGGGCGGCATGGGCCTTTCTCCCTCGGCACTTATTAGTTGGTAGGATCCTCCGTCGAACACTTTCTCGATGACGTATGGTCCTTCCCAGTTCGGCTCGAATTTTCCCTTGGCATGTCGATTGGGGATGATCGGTCTTTTAAGGACCAACACCAATTCACCTTTCTTGAAAGCGCGGAGACGGGTTATCTTGTCATAGGCCCGTGACATCTGGGCTACGTATAGTTCCAGACTTTGCTGCACCGCGAGCCTCTTTTCTTCGAGGGCATCGAGTTCTTCAAGTCGAAGGAGCACGTTTTCTTCCTCCGTCAACTCATGTTGAACGGCCATTCTTAAGCTCGGAACTTCAACTTCGAGGGGGAGAACCGCCTCCACTCCGAAGAGCAATGAGTAGGGAGTGGACTGAGTTGGAGTACGGTGCGTGGTACGATATGCCCACAACGCCTCGTGAAGCTTGAGATTCCAGTCTCTCTTGTTGGCTGAAGCATTTTTCCTCAGGAGCTTGCATAGAGTCTTATTGAAGGCTTCGGCTAGCCCATTGGCTCTTGGATTATAGATGGAGGAATATCTCCAGTCTATCTTGTGCTGAGTAGCGAACCTTGAGACATTGAAGCTCTTGAAAGAAGGCCCGTTGTCAGAAATGATTCTTCTTGGTGTACCGAAGCGGTATAGAATATTATGCTGGAAGAATGTCAGAATATCCTTTGTCTTAACTTCTTTTAGCGGGACAGCTTCAGCCCATCTGGAGAAGTAGTCTGTCGCGGCCAGTATGAACCGGTGGCCTTTGGACGACGGAGGATCAATTGGGCCAACAATGTCGGTGCCCCAAACTTCGAAGGGCCACGATGCCACCGTAGGATGCAATGGATTGGGATGCTTGTGAATAAAATCACCATGGATTTGGCAGATCTGACATTTCTTTGCATGCTCTCCGCAATCCCGTATCATGGTGGGCCAGTAATACCCAAGCCGTTTGATTTGAAGTCGCATCTTGGGGCCAGATTGGTGAGCACCGCAAACGCCTGAGTGAACATCTTTCATGACCTTTTGGGCTTCGGCCGATGACAGACACCTGAGCCAGAGCTGGTCATATGACCTGCGGTATAACGTGTCATTTACAAACACGTATCGGAGAGCTCTTTTCTTCAGCTGAATCCTCGCAGATTTTTCTTCGGGCAGCTTGTCGTATCGGAGGTACTCTATGAAGGGTTTTCTCCAATCGGGCTCGTCTTGGATGATCGAAGCTTCTTCCGCAGGACTGCTCTTCTGTTCCGCGCTTTCCTCTTCTCGTAGAGAGACTGGGGGTAGAATTTGCCGGCTCCTGACTGTAATCAGAATTTCGTCCAAGTCAGGATCAGCCAACTCCTTGGCTAGGCGAGCGAGTATGTCGGCTTTTCCGTTCAGTGCTCTAGGGACTCTTGTTAGTTCAATGTGAGTGAACCGTTTCATGAGTTCCACCACCCGGCTTCTGTACCGAGCTAACTCGGGTTTGTATATCTTATAGGTACCGCTTACTTGGTTGACGACAAGCTGGGAATCACCGTAAACCCGTAGCCGAAGGATTTCCATTTCTATGGCGAGCTCCAAACCAGCTATCAGAGCTTCATACTCGGCCTCATTGTTTGTGCGAGGCTCGGTGAGAGCGAAAGAACGCCGTAGGGTTCCCATTGATGGTGTGATGAACACCAATCCTATCCCTGCTTTTATCTCCGGGACGCTTGATTTACTGGAGGTCCTTATTGATGAGGCTCCATCGAAGTAGAGCTCCCAACATGGCTCATCTTCCTCGAGGTGCAGCACTTGTTCGTCGGGTAATTCATAATCTAGCGGCGACCCTTCTGGTATAGGATGAGCGGCGAGAAAGTCTGCAAGAGCTTGCCCTTTTACTGCTTTCTGAGGGGTATAAACTATGTCAAACTCAAGTAGCATGACAGCCCATCTTGCCATCCTGCCGGCTAGGCTTGCTTTGGTCATCAAGTGTTTGAGCGGGTCGACCTTGGAGATCAGCATAACCCGATGAGCCAGCAGATAGTGCCTCAGCTTCTTCACGGCAAATATCAGGGCCAGGCATTGCTTTTCGATTGGCGAATAGTTGTGTTCCGCCCCGACTAGAGTTCGACTGAGGTAGTAGAGGGCATTTTCCTTTCCCTCCTCGTTATTCTGGGCGAGGAGCGCACCGAGTGACTCACCTAGCGCGGCAGTGTAGAGAATCAACGGTTTATTTGGAATGGGAGCAGCCAGCACTAGAGGGTGCAACAAGTATTGTTTGATGCTTTCGAACGCTGCTTGACATTCGGCATCACAGATAAAAGGAGCTCCTTTCTTCATGAGCTTTGAGAAGGGCCTACATCTCCCCGACAAATTTGAGATAAACCTCCGTATATAAGCAAGCTTGCCTTGGAAAGATCTCAGCTGCGTCAGACTCTTTGGAGGGGGCATCTCCATGATGGCCTTTATCTTTGATGGGTCAACTTCGATCCCTCGATGTCGGACTATGAAGCCCAGGAATTTTCCCGATGACACGCCAAAAGTGCACTTCAGAGGATTCATCTTCAGATCGTATTCCCTCAGTCGGGTGAGAACGGTCCTGAGATCTTGGATATGATCGGCCTTGGATTTTGTCTTAACGACCAGATCATCAACATAGCATTCGACGACTTTATGGATTAGGTCATCAAAGATATTAGTCATTGCCCTTTGATATGTAGCACCTGCGTTCTTCAATCCGAACGGCATCACCTTGTAGCAATATATTCCGATCGGGGTTCGAAATGCTGTGTGCTTCTCATCCTCAGGCGACATCTTGATCTGATTATATCCAGACGAGCCATCCATAAAGGTGAACAGCTCGTAATTTGAGGTGTCATCGACCATCATTTCCATGACCGGTAGCGGGAAGTCGTCTTTAGGACATGCCTTGTTGAGGTCCCTGAAATCGTCACAAACTCGGATCTGCCCATTTTTCTTCTTCACTGGGACTATGCATGCGATCCAGTCTGCATATTTCTCTTCCCTGATGAAGCCGGCATCGATGAGCTTCTTGGTTTCCTCGATGACCTTTTCTTTAACTCCCTTCTCATTCTTCGAGGAGCTTGTTTGACTGGCTTAGCATCAGGAGATATAGCCAACTTATGTACGGCCACTTCAGGGGAAAGGCCAGGCATTTCTTTGTACGTCCACGCGAAGCAGTCGACGAACTCATGCAGCAGGGCAATTATCTGCTCTTTCATTTCCTCCGATAAGAGTGAGCTGATATAGGTCGGCCTTGGATTATCGGGCGTTCCTAAGTCAATCTCGGTTAGCTCGTCAAAGGTTGCTTGTCCGCCATCTTCGAGCTCTTGAGGAGCTTCTTCTGGCTCGGCTATCTCGTCATCATCATTTGATCTTTCGCTGGCCTTACCAACATGGATCATATAGCACGCTTTGGAATCAGGTTGAATGTAGCCTATGCCCCGTCTATCTGGAATTCGTCCATCGATGAGTGCTCGGACCTGGGGCGGATACCATAGCCCTTCGTAAAACTTTGCTTCGGACTCCGTTTGATATAACCGGCATCCGCACTTCTTAAAGTATTCCCGCATCTCGGGCGCATAGTATCTGGGATTGAGGACGGCTCTTATGCCTCTCTCATAGGGAAGGCACACGACAGAAAGGTCGTCCGGGTGCACAACGGGGTTTGACCTGTAAAACAGGATGCCCTTTTGTCCATTTTTCCTCCCGGGCACGTAGAAAGTTTTCAGCTGGTCCACGGTAGAGACTGACAATGCGTCGAGCTCTTTGCACATCTGTTCCGGCACCCTTGTGATGGCCAAGGACCCTTCTGCGACTTCGAAGGTCTCTCGTAGTTTTGCTTGTTGCATGGGGGGCCAATCTGCACAGCTGTTGCATGGCAGGTCCTCTTCTTCCGACTCTTCAGTGTCACTGCCAAGATGAGGGCGGGCTTTGCCGCTAGGTGGATCTTCAGTAACAGATTCGTCCGTATCGCTGCCAAAATGGGGGCGAGTTTTACGGAAGGACGGGCTTCCAGTATCGGACTCATCAGTGTCGCTGCCAAAATGCGGGCGCACTTGGGTATTTTTGCTTTTGAAAGTGACAGCCGGCGCAGATTTGCTTTTGAGTCTTGGGGCAGGTCTGTCCTCAGTCAGTTGTGGCTTAGCATTTTGGTGGTTCATAAAGTACCGAGAATCTTCATAGCGGACTTCATGCACACCGAACGGCTGGATGTCTCCCTCAATGCGTCTTTCTTCGCCATTTTTAGTATACTTCATACACTGATGGAGAGTTGATGGAATGATGCCGTAATCATGGAGCCACGGTCGCCCCAAGAGAATCTTATAAGACGTGTCTGCGTCGATCACGTATATCTTAGCTTCGGTTTGCAGATCCCCGAATTTGATTGGCAAAGCTATAGACCCCAGAACTTGCTGGCAATTTTGGTTGAAGCCTTGAATGACAATCCTTTCCCTTGACAGGTGTCGGACGTCCATTGACAAACTCTTCAGAGTTCGCAAATTCATGATGTTCACTGAGGACCCCGGATCAATCAATATGCGATTAATTCGATCTCCGTCGCTGTACCCGGTCACGTAAAGCGGTCGATTGTGCTCAGCTGTTCCCAGTAGCAAGTCTTCATCCTTAAATGTGACTGCGGCGGCATGCAAAGCGTGCTGAGCTTCTTTCATATTAATTTCCGCGAAGTGAGCCTGATACCGCTCGGGGTTTTGTAGAGCGTGAATGAGAACATCTCTAAGCTCCTTAGATAGGACCAAGGCGTCGTAGATGCTCAGGAGAGACGGAAGCTTCCGAAGATGTGCCAAGACATTATAGTCCACCGAGGATGGACTCATGTTTTCATCGGCCAGTTCTCTGCCGTCTTCTTCATTAGCGACTTGTTTTTCCTTTCCTTTTGGGGCGTTGCCCTGATTTGGCGGTAGAGCCCTGCCGCTTCTGAGTTGGATTTGATTGGTCGTTGTGGCGAGCTCTTCGTCCTCTTCGGGAAAACAAAGCTCCTCTTCCGAGTCGCTACCAAGATGGATGGCGTAGCAGGTCACTACTGGGATCTCTTCATTGTAGTCTTCTTCTAACTCCTCCAGAATTTCAGCCGCTTGTACAGGGAAGAACTCATTCAATTGAATCAATGTTCTTTCCTTTTGTTCATATTCTTCAAGGGAATCGATATATTTTTGAATGGTCGATCTCCCTGCAGACTCCTTTTCGCGCCGAGCTGCACTTTTCTTCTTCTTGAGCTTCTTGGATTTTGAGCCTGATGGAGCCGCATTGGCAGCTGGGCTGATAGGCCTCTTCTGTCCTTCCCATTCCATCCTGGGCTCTTTCTGAAGCATCTTTAGCATCTTCTTCGTCTTATTAGATATGTGCGTACTCCACGGAGGCCGCGATGAGTCGGTTTCGTTTGTCAGGGCAGCGGCTTCGGCTGTCTGCTCCCAGAAGGCTTCAACATCTGTCTGTATAAAGTTGGTGGTTGCAACTTGATTGTTCACCAACACGCTTGTGGACAGCTCGATCTCTCCAGCCTTGTACTGCTTCTCGACCCAGTCTTTGAAGATATAGCAATCCTCGATCGCATGGCTCACTACTCGGTGGTACGGGCAATACAGAGGATTGTCGGTCATTTTTGCTTCTTGGGGTCTTTTCGACTCCGGCAATTGTAGGCCGTTGTTCAAGGCATCTTTAAATATCTTGCGGACCTTGTCCCTTCTGAAAGAGTAAACCTTGTTCTTTTTCTCCTCTAGGGTGGGCCCATCTCCTCCCAGCATTGGCTTTCGAGACCGGTTAGTTTTGGATTCACCCGCCCTTCGCTTTTCTTCATTGTCGGACGCATTGAAGACATTGGTACTGCTGGAACTCCCGCTTCTACGGCTGTCGTCCCGCTTGCTTTTCCAAGTTTTGTCTCTCTGAGAGTCCGGCGGGGACTCTTGCTTCGAGCGTTCCAGCATTTGAACTTTCTTGGTTAACTCCTGGAACGTCTTGAGGCCTGCTGTACACAAGAATGGGACCATCCAATTGCTGAGGTTCCCAATGAGAAGGCTAACGGACTGGTCCTGCTCCAGCGGCGGTTCGCACTTGACCGTGAGATTATGCCATCGGGCGATAAAGTCAGTGTTGCTTTCATTCTTCCCCGGCTTGGTCCTCACAAGGTCGGCAATGGAGATTTTATCGCTGACGCTCATGAATCTTTGCCGGAACAGAGACTCCATTTGGGCAAAGGTAATGACGGACCCGTCTGGTATGCTCGCGTACCAGTCGAAAGCAACACCGGTCAGGCTGTTGACAAATTGACGAAGAAGGAGCGCGTCATTGCCCCCTGTATTTCCGCACGATGCTTTGAAGTGGGCGACGTGCTGATTTGCATTCCCTGTTCCATCAAATCTTCCGAACTTAGGAATGACGTAGCCGCTTGGGAACTCAATCAGATCGTACTGCGCGGGATATGGCCGCCCACAACTGCCGATTTCTTTCTGAGCTTCAGCTTCGGCCACCAATGTTTTAACCTTGCTGGTGACCAAATCCATTATCCGATCCTGTGTTAGCGGGATAGTATTATCTGGGGCCAAGGCGTCCCCAGAAGCGGAGTGTGGACGGCTCTCATGTGGCTCGACCAGTCTTGGACCCGAAGGAACAGGCATTGGCTGCCTCGGATTGTCATCACCCGGCTGAGTAGTAGCGGCTTGTGCTTGATTGGGAGGCGCTCGAGCAATTTGAGCCGTAAGCTGCATCACCACGTTCGTTAAGTCGTCAATCTTCGAATAGAGCTTGGCCATCTCTCTATCTTTGCTCCTGAGCTGTTTTCAAAGCTCTTGAAGCAGCTCTTGCTCCGCAGTCCTGGGGCGGAAAGTCGGCTCTTCCTCGCTGTCCGAGCTTGACTCTGTGTGGACCGAGGGGTCTTTCTGCCTATCATCCTCATCGAGAGGGTTTTCTTCATCCAGCGGGGGCGGCTGTTCTTGAGCGGCGGCGACCACATTCAGGCTAGATTGGGCTTGGGATGTGGTGGCCCCATCCTTGCTTTTGCTGCGAAGGTTGTCGCTGGGGCGTCCGCCCGCCATATAGACCGTATGGATGATGTATCCGGCCGTCTTTCTATCATTGGAAGCTGATTTCACGGATCGCTGTCTTGACCCCCTTGCTTCGGTAGCTGGTAGTCGATTGAAGGCGGCTGGCCTAACCAGCTTCTTGAATGGTGCTGGCGCTTCTTTTCTGGATTTGCCCCGTTGCTTTCGTGCGGCACAGAGCGCCTGATAGACCCTTGAAGAGACAGTGTCATATTTTTTCTGTTGGGGCCGGGACACGTCTCTTTGTGGCACTGTTCGGACCGCTGTCTTCTTGATTCTGGCGATCATGGCGTTTTTCTGAACCCACTTCAGAAGCTCGAAGGAATTGCTGATTCTTACGTCCGACTCGGCCGTCGTCGCGGGGAAACCCTGCACTTGGAACTTCACATGGTTCCATTTGGCCGAAGCCTTGGCCCTCTTGTTTGCTCGATACCTGAGCCGCTTCTGCCTTAACTTTTCTGTTCTAAGCACCTGGCAGACTTCAACTCTTTGGGAAGACGTCGCAGATCGGGCGATGGAAGGCCTTGGAGATACGCTCGATTGTGCATTTGATGGAGTAATCGCGTGAGCTCGTCCGCAACATTGGATGTTGCCCTTTGTACCGGAGTTCTTGCCCCCCGCTGGAGCACCAGAGAATCGTTCACACACCGTCTTGAGTTTCGGTTGTGGTGCCTTGGCGATCACGACATTCGGCCTCTTGCCCCTCGAGACCGGCTTGGCCACCTGTTCCGCGGGGATTTCCGCTAGATGAGCGCTTCCGGCAGGGTAGATGATGACGGAGCCAAACTGGCGGGGCGGCTCCTCCCATTGCCGGTTAAGACTGGAGGGGAGAACTACGCGGGCATTGATCTTGACTACGTACGAGATCGGGGTTCCGTCGTAAGCCGAATTCGTCTTGGGAGACATCGCCATTGAAAGTTGATCGCTGCACGAAAGAAACAAATTATTTCAGTACAAACATCGGCGTATATGTTAAATGAGTTCGCATGAACGCTTAACCCGAGATATGGGAGGAGAAATTGGTCCCACCGGGCGTGCCAGAATCTGTAGGGTGTTTTTCGTCACCCCATTGAGATGGGAATACGCACGCGCTTGTCAGGCGCATTACAGATTCCCCCTGCCTAGGGTAGGCCGGGGTTTATTGAGTGTGGGGATCCGAATCTCCGGCAACCGCGGACTAAGCTGCCGTTAATTACCCCTCGCATTTGGAGCGAAGGAACCTCTGATTAACGGGTTAAACTGGTCATGGCGAACTCAATGTGCAGTATCGTGTTTTGAAGGGGTTTTGGAAATATCGGGGGCCCCGCAGAGTTTTTACGGGGGTCCCGCTACCCGGATAGCGGGCTGGGGGTCAAGGGGGCTAGCAGCCCCCTTGCGGGGTGCGGGGCAGCGCCCCGTTAGAATTTTTTCTAACGGAAGACAGTGTCGTGGAGTCTGTGTATGTTTTCCTTCCCCCCCCTTTTAAAAAAAAAGTAGGGTTTAATTTCAAAAGGAATTTTATTGTGGAGTTAAACTCCAAAAGAATTTTAAAAGGAGTTAAACTCCTAAAAGAATTTTATGCGGAGTTAAACTCCTAAAATAGAACTTTATTAAGGAGTTAAACTCCAAAGAATATATATATACATTTTTAAAAAGGGTTTAAACTCCAGAAGGGATTTTGTTGGGGAGTGCACGTAAAACGAGGGGGAAAAGAAAACAAAATGGCGTCCAAAGGACGCTCGCACAGCAGGTGGGCGCCTTAATTGCCTGGGGTCACGTGCGCGCACGTGACCGATGGGCACTTTGGCGCCCCCCCGGGGGTCACGTGGGCACACGTGGACCGATAGGCGCCTTGGCGCCCCAGGGGTCACGTGGGAACACGTGACCGATGGGCGTCTTTGGCGCCCCAAGGATCACGTGCGCACACGTGACCGATAGGCGCTTTGGTACCCCAGGGATCACGTGTGCACTCGTGACCCAATGGGTGCTTTGGCGCCCCGGGGTCACGTGCTCACACGTGACCGATGGGCGCCTTAGCGCCCAGGGGTCACGTGGGCACACGTGACCGACGGGCGC
The DNA here is from genome assembly GCA_030015575.1 of Agapanthus africanus. Taxonomy (NCBI): domain Eukaryota; kingdom Viridiplantae; phylum Streptophyta; class Magnoliopsida; order Asparagales; family Amaryllidaceae; genus Agapanthus; species Agapanthus africanus. The sequence goes on along the minus strand of JASDDO010000001.1, from coordinate 342,132,486 downwards.
CTTAGCGCCCCCGGGGTCACGTGGGCACACGTGACCGCGGGAAAAACCCGCGGAAAGGGAAGCCTAGCCCCTAGGCTGGGGAGTTGAACTCCCAAGGGAATCTTTGGAGTTAAACTCCTAACAGAAGCAAATTTATGGAGTTATAACTCCAACAGAAATCAATTTATGGAGTTAAACTCCAGCAACATTAGAAAGGAGTTAAACTCCTGGGGATTATTGCTCTTCTTTTGAGCCTTGGGTCTGTCCAAAGTTAGATTTTTGGAGATGGGTCTCCTTCTTCTTGCTCTTGACCGGCGGGATCTTGGAGAAAAGGGGATGAGCCTTAAAAGCCCTCCCCTTTTCGAGATCTGATTGGAGATTTGAGCTCCCCTTTGTATGTTTTTATGGTGGAAATCTATTTATTTTGAGGAAAGGAAGAGTTAAACTCTTGATTTAATTCAAAAGAAAAAGGAAGGTTTTAGAACCTTGGGGAAGGAGGAAGAGATCTCAGATCTAGAAAATTCTGGAGAGAGAAAAAAGTTATGAGATATTTTCATTATCGTGCCTTTATAGGCTATACACTTTACACATAGCCCCTTGGGGCTTCACAAACATGGCATTTTGCCTATTTCATGGCCCATGTGCCATTTCTTTTTGCACATAAGCCATGGGCTTTACAAAAAATTTGGCTTCATGCCCATTTTTCTTACATTTATCCATAAAATAAAAGAAAAACAACAAACTTGTTTATTACAAAAGTTTTTTCTTGGCGTGGGGGAAGGCCGACCACTTCATTTTCGGGCTCGACCTGGGCAAGGGCCCACTGGGTCTGGGCTCGGGCCCACTTGGTTTGGGGTATGACTTGGATTTTTTGACTTAGTCAACCGGCGTGTAAATTTTTACCCCAACAAGCACCTCATTCGACGAGGCAAGGGCCGAATCCCTTCATCGGGAGTGACCCCTTGGATAGAAGTTTGTGTCAGTGTAATAACTTCACTATAGTCGATTATTCCTTGCTTTGCATCGAGGTATTCAGTTTAGAATATCCTGCACCTCATTCGACGAGCAAAGAGCCGATATCCCTTCATCGGGTGTGACCTCTTTAGCAAAAGTTTTCACCACTATATTTTTAAAAAGGGTTATGAGGTTCCTTCAACGATATCAAGTTCATTATGTTAACGCGTTTTTCGCCAAAACCCAGCCGTAGCCCTCCGTCATTTTGGATTGGTATTGCTTAGTATTCGTGCTACGTATTTCGTGCTCAGCCGATGCGTAGTGTACGGTAGCTATGCAATATTTTTCTGTAACTATAATGAGATTGGTTGGGACAGTCGTGCGGTCATTTTGGCTCAGTCAAGGACTCGTACGGGTGGGTCTAATGCAATCAAGATAATGACGGGTTGAACTTGACTAGAATCCTTTGATATGTTGGCTCAGTCAAGGTCACATGGGTCCTCGGGGTAAAAACCACATC
>JASDDO010000001.1:341966328-342130833 GCA_030015575.1 Agapanthus africanus | reverse complement strand
AATCACCATTTAGAAAGGCGGTCTTAACATCCATTTGCCAGATTTCATAGTCATGAAAGGCAGCAATGGCAAGCATGATTCGGATGGATTTAAGCATAGCCACTGGAGAAAAGGTCTCGTCATAGTCCACACCTGGTCTTTGACGAAAACCCTTTGCTACAAGTCTAGCTTTGAAAGTCTCCACTTTCCCATCTACACCAAGTTTCTTCTTAAAGATCCATTTGCTCCCAATGGGTTTTACCCATTCAGGAGCAACATCCAAAGTCCATACTTTGTTGGTGTACATGGAATCCATCTCGGACCGCATATCATCCAGCCATTTCACTGAGTCCCTACTCGTGATGGCCTGCTCGAAGCTAGTTGGGTCATCATCCTCCATGATGCAATCCTCGCTCCCACCGTCCACGAGAAAACCGTAGTATCTCTCAGGTTGGCGAGGAACCCTACTAGATCGGCGGAGTGGCTGGGTTCATCGGGAACTACGGAATCCTCTGGTTCCACCAGATCTTCTGTTGTAGCTTCTGCAGCTGGAACCTCTTCCAGTTCTACCTCATGACCACTAATCTCTTTTTCAAGAAATTCCTTTTCTAAAAAGGTGGCATGCCGAGAAACAAACACTCTTTGTTCCTCAGGGTGGTAGAAGATATACCCTTGAGAATTCTTGGGATATCCTACAAATTTGCATAGAACAGACCGTGCCTCGAGTTTGTCCGGATTTTGTCGTTTGACATAGGCTGGACAACCCCATATCTTAACATAGTTAAGACATGGTCTCTTCCCTTTCCATATCTCATATAGAGTGGTAGGCACTGATTTGGTGGGGACCATATTCAGTAGATGTATGGCTGTCTCAAGCGCATACCCCCAGAAGGAAATAGGTAACTCAGCTGTGCTCATCATAGAGCGCACCATATCTAATAGGGTGCGGTTCCTCCGTTCTGATACACCGTTGTGCTGTGGTGTATATGGAGGAGTCAGCTGAGAGAGAATCCCATTCTCTTTTAGGAAGTCCAGGAATTCATTGCTCAAGTATTCACCTCCTCGATCAGATCGAAGGATTTTAATACTCTTTCCGGTTTGGCTTTCGACTTCTTGTTTATATTCTCTAAATTTCTCAAAAGCTTCAGACTTGTGTCTTATTAAGTACACATGTCCGTATCTTGAGAGATCGTCAGTGAATGTAATGAAGTACGAAGAACCAACCCTGGCATGTGTAGACATGGGACCACATACATCACTATGTATCAGTCCTAAGAATTCGGTAACTCTTTCTCCGTGTCCCGTAAACGGAGTCTTGGTCATCTTGCCTTTGAGACATGACTGGCAAGTGTCATAAGATGAAAATTCGAAAGGTTTCAAATATCCATCTTTATGCAACTTAGCCAGTCGTGTCACATTGATGTGACCCAGTCTACAATGCCACAAGAAGGATTCGTTGAGTTCAGAACTCTTCCTCTTGTGTGTGTTTGTTATGCTCAGAACTGTTGATTGATTTAGAACATAAATGCCATTGCACAACGTGCCTGATCCAACCAACTTTTGGTCACGGAAAATGTTCATAACATTGTCCTGTAATACAAAATTATATCCCTCTTTACTTAATAAAGAAACCGATATAATGTTGCATATCAGGTTCGGCATGTAATAGCATTCGTTCAGAACCAATGTATTTCCAGTTGGTAATACAAGGTGATATTCCCCGACAGTCTTAGCTGCAACAATTGCACCATTTCCAACTCTAATGTCTTTATCACCTTCTCCAAGTTCTCTACCTTTCCTTAGCCCATGTAACTGATTACATATATGGGATCCCGACCCGGTATCCAATACCCAGGACGTAGAGCAAATGGAGAAACAGTTCTCAGTAACGAACACACCCGAAGAAAATGCATCAACATGTACTTTCTTTATTCGGGTGGCATGGGAATCCTGGTATTCCCCTATATCCTGTTCATTCCTATAACTCTTATAAGAAAGAACGGAACCAACGTTCCCCAGCACAGTATAACATGCGGGTTCGGTCAATACATCCATATTATTATCTTTATTAAGGCATGAAATGGTCGCTACCTGGAAAGAGAGAGAAGAAAACACTTTAGCGTATGCTCGTGCAAGATCAGATTGGTTATTATCTTATCTAATCAGGATGGCTCCCACTGCTTTTTATCAAATCTTCCTCCAAACCCTAAAAGGAAAGACTAGCCGGGATTAATTACACACTACAAGTTCGCCAATCTTTCAGCCAGGCCTGTGTCGGTACTTTGAGGGAGGTCCCCCGTGCTTTCGCACGAACCTAATTAATGTAAACCTCGTTTTCCCAGAGGCGTAACCTCGTTAACACCTTTCTAGACACCTACTTGATCAGCTAATTGCAATGTGTAAAACTCTCCCAGGAGTAACTCTTACTCACAGTGGGTATCGGGATCCAACTATCTCATAGAAGGTATGCAATCTCATTGCAAATTTCAACACTTGAAATTCCCGATATGCTTTTGTCCCTAGCGTGCTATGACCTTGACGAAAGCCAACAAACCACAGCCCGCTAGTCAAGTTCAACCCGTACATTTCTTGACTGAATTAAACCCACCCGCACGACCCTTGACGAAAGCCAACAAAGCCGTACGACTACCCTAATCCAGTCGCATCATACGCAGCAGATAAACAGCACACAGCTACCGCACACTACACCTTGACGAAAGCCAACAAATGTAGCACGAATACTATATGTAATTTATCTGAAATGACGGAGGGCTACGCAGGTTTTTCATAAAAACCATGAGCGTAATGAACTTGATATCGTTGTAGAATCAAATAAAGTTTTGAAATGGAGTGATTTTGAGGCTTTTCTAGTTTTGCTAAAGGAGTCACTCCCGGTGAAGGGATCTCGGTCCTTTCCTCGTCGAATGAGGTGCGGGATATATCATATATATCACTGTGCAAAGCAAAAACGCAAAAGCAGTCAAAAGCAAACCGAGTGTGTAGCATCTGCCAGTTATTGCTAAAGGAGTCACTCCCGGTGAAGGGATCTCGGTCCTTTCCTCATCGAATAAGGTGCGGGGTATATCATATATACCGCTGTGAAAAGCAAGAACTGTAGCTACCTGTTTTATTTTAAAATTCGATTCTACAACATCTTAGGTTTCTTTTCTTTCATTAATCACATTAATGAAGTCCCATCATTTAAATACCTAAATATCACAGATAGATATGACGTACACTTATGCCATCCGCATTCGCCTCGATGTTCCCTCGTGCACCGTTAGGTTAGGTAACTAACGACAGAGCAGGGCAGTGCTAGCGCGGGTGTAAAACATAAGTAACGTCTATATAATATATCATATATACTATATACTATATCCATCACAGAGTCACAACACAGATATCGCAGCAGAATAAACATATGAAATATTGGATATACTAGGACGTCCGTGTTTTCAATACGAGCCAGTATAAAACATGGATTCCACGGTCGTGATGAATAGCCAATCCCACACCCCTAGACCCCTACGAGAGCGGCAAGCAACCCTGCCAATTCTAGGGTTAGGAGACCCGGACTCGACTCCTCGAGTTGGTCTCCCACTGGACCCCAGAACCCGGTTACTTGTGCTCCCCTCCTTGGGTCTATCCTAATGCCGAAAAGTAAATAATATACAAAGGGTGACAACTTCCGCTACCTGGAAGCGTCCAAATGAAAAAATATTACATACAAGATTTTATACATGAATGAAAATGAAAAACACTCATCTCACATAAAAACCCCCGGCTATTCAAACACGACGATCCAATATAACATATCCAGCAACACATAACATCACATGTCATCAACGTAAGTAAGTATGCATACCCCAATTGTCGTTGACGTATAGCAACGAAACCGGCGATATGAACATACTACACTTACGGTCACAGAAAAGAAAGTGTAAAACTACAACAATTGGAATCCGCAACGGCTTTAGACATCACATGCCTAATCAGATATAAATCCCGCATTTTAGTCTCATTATCGAAAACTCTTTTCAATATCATATGGGACTAAATTGCTAGATTTATAACATTCATTCAGTTATCTCATAACTACTTGTGAATTCCAATTATTGTATCACATTCCAGATAAACAGAAAATGTTAAATTTTCCGATCGAACAATCGAACACCCAAGTTTTCCCAATACAGATCAACACATGAAATAAGTCTAACAACATTCAGTTCGTACCTCAGTACCAACGGTCCAGCCGTAGAAGGGTCAAGCCAACGCCTCACATGTGGCACGCCGTACTGCCCCAAACCCGAAGGTTCAAAGGGCAGTTCAAGACGGTCACATAATCGAGTTAAGGTTTGTTGTCTTCTAGAGGGACCATCGAGTTACTTGCACTACTTAGAACGTCGTTAAACTACGGAAAAATCCAACACTTGGAAATTTCCCGACAGGGGAAAAATTGGGTATTTATATCCGGTCGAACTTTTTAACATATTCTAAAATTTATCCGGAAAGCCAAATAGACAAAATTTGATAATCCGATCGAGTCCATGAAATCCCAAAACAACCCAGAAAAAAAAACAACTCTGGAAAAAATATTAAAAATTTCCAGAAGACTCAACACTACAAAACATGAATTACTGTGCAAGACACGTGATGTAATTCAATACACTGGCCGCAGAAGCGCCACGTTTTGTATAGTGGAGGCCGCGGATCCGCGCTTGTGTTGGGGAGTTATCAGCACGTGTTTCACAGTAACTCACTATATTCCCTGCTGAATTTTTTGGCAATTTTTAATATGGAAAAATCCACGTTTTTGGAAAAAGTACAGAGAGCATGTTTGTAATGGGTTTTCGGGTTCGTTCGGACTTCAAACTCCGTCTGGACTTCGCCTAAGGCTCTAGCTAGGCTCTGATACCAGTGAAAGGTTCCTAGGCACTCTAGTAAGGTCTCACAAGGCATCGAACATGCCATTTTAAATTTTTTGGTGCCGAGAAACCCTAGACTACGGATCGTCGCTAGAATTCTAGGCGAAACTAAAAGCTAGTTAACACTTAACTACTAGGATACGGAAATTACAACCTTTGTAGATCCGGATATCCACCTCCACGGCTCCGCAACGAAGTCTTCTCGCTGTCCATCTTGAAGCTTGGACTCTCGTGACGGCTTCATCGGAGAAACGTGCGGAATAGGTCGTCGGCTTTGTGTCAAAGACGATCTACGTCGAGGTTGCACAAACTCAAGCTCCGACTTCACAAACTTGTGAAACTTATGAAGTAAACACCCAAAACAACTTGGCAAGAGGTAGAGGGTGAAGAAATAGGAGGGTGGGTTCACTTTAGATTTGGATTTCTCTCACTAAAACTCAAGTTGCCATTGGAGTAGCAAGCTTGAAGAAGAAGAAGAAGATGAGCTCAAGAAAAGAATATGATAAGTCTTGTGATAAAAATAAATTTAAATCAAATACTTATCATAACTTGAACTAGGGTTAAGTGTAGAGAATTAACCATGGTCACTTGGATGGGTTAGGGTTAAGCATGAAGATAAGGATGGTTAGCAAAGTCAAAGCTTCATGAAGCTTCAACTTAAAACAAAAAGAGCCACCATTCTTATCATAATTTATTTCAAATAAATAAATAAACAAATAAATAAATAAACAAATATGCAAAACCCTAATTATCAATTAACCATGGATTAATTCTATACACTTAACTAAATGATCAAGTATCATCAAACATGATACAAAAATGTGCACGAAAGCATATCACATATACAATGTGCATCAAGTGAGAAAAATCCGTTTAAAGTGAACCAATACTAGTTAATGCAAAGTAATATATCAAATATATAATTATACATTAAATCATTAAATCAACACTTGATTCAATGATCCGGTCATGTCGCACATAACCGACTAGTATTCAATGCATCGATTTATCGAATCAATGATTCGATAACTAGGTCATATCGAATATAACCAATCGAAACATATATCGCGAGAATGAAATGCGGTATCACATACACGCATCATTCTCGGTCCTGCACATATCTCATATGCGCTCCTATTTCGTTTCGCTTGAGCCAGGAAACCTCTGTGTAGGACTCTAAAGACTCGTCAATTCGCCGGGTAGCAGATGATGATCATATCAAGCACCCACAAGCCGCGCAAGCGGTCTGCCAAACGTAACGGCCACCCGGGTATTGAGCGATCAGAAGATCGACGAGCTAGCCCGCTCACACTCCTGCGAATCCGACCAGTAACACTTACCATACAGTCCGGTCTCTTCGTCTGATATGTCGCATTATCAAGTCTAGGGGTGGTATACGTCAGACCCCAATAACCCGATAAGTCGTGCTGATGTGAGGCTCATAACGGGTCGAGAAACTACTGGTAACACTTACCAGCAAATCTCTAATCAGCCCTGGCCAGGGACTTCCCTGTTACGGCCAATCGAGCACTGCGCAACATCAACTCCCAATATCGGGAGAGACGAAACCCCTCCTATCGCTCATTGCCTCCATGTGATTCAGGACTGTACCCAAAGACCACCGTTTTGCACGCCCTCATGGACGTGGTAAGGTGGAGATCAAAGCACAGTGGGAATCACACAAGACTCTATGACGATCTCGGGTCTACAGACTAATCTGTACAAGTGTCACCTGAGAACTGCAATCTGACGTGAGGTATAATACCATCTGGGAGTTCTCGGCGAGTCCGTCCAGTGTACCCAGTCTCCACTGAGCACCCGTACACCATCTCTGATGTCAAACACCAATGGATATGGGATCATCCATCGCCCATCACATGGGTCGAGAAGCGTATACGCTAGTCTACTCTGGTATATCGATGCCCCGTCTCGATACACCTACGACTAGGGACCTTGAAGGATGTACTTATGGACTACCATGTCCCCACTAGTATGATCTGCATCATAGTCTAGGTAGTCAAGTACAAATCCTAAGGGCATTACCAACATGTAACTATAAGACAGTATAAAGAGACTAGTGTACATGTTAAGATAAATAGCAACCAGATAGCATACTATCATGTCGAGCAAGAAAGTCATCTCTATATATGTCCAAGCATCCAATATAATATACATAATCTGTACAATACTGGCCTCTAGGGCATACATACAACTAACACGTTCCCCAGCTCAGTATAACAAGCGGGTTCGGTCAAAATTCCGTATTATTATCTTGATTAAGGCGTGATATGGTCGCTACCAGGAGAGAGAGAGAGAAGAAAACACTCAGCGTGCGCTCTTGCAAGATCAGATTGGTTATATATTTTATCTAATGAGGATGGCTCCCACTGTTTTTATCAAATCTTCCTTCAAACCCTAAAAGGAAAGACTAGCCGGGATTAATTACACTCTACAAGTTCGCCAATCTTTCAGCCAGGCCAGTGTCGGTACTTTGAGGGAGGTTCCCCGTGCTTTCGCACGGACCTAATTACAGTAAAGCTTGTTTTCCCAGAGGCGTAACCCCGTTGACACCTTTCTAGACACCTACTTGATCGGCTAATTGTAAAGTGCAAAACTCTCCCAGGAGTAACAATTACTCGCAGTGGGTATCGGGATCCAACTATCATATAGAAGGTATGCAATCTCATTGCAAATTTCAACACTTGAAACTCCCGATAAAGGTTTTTACCCCTAGCACCTATGACCTTAACTATGGTCAACAAATCATAAGTACTAGTCAAGTTCTACCCGTCATTTCGTGATTAATCAGACCCACCCACATGACCCTTAACTAAGGTCAACAAAGTCACGCGACTGTCCTAACTAATCGCATCATATGCGGTGTAGGAAGACATCACTTAGCTACCGTACACTGTGCCTTGACTATGGTCAACAAACACAGCACGAATACTAAGTACTCTACTTCCTAAAATGACGGAGGGTTGCGGCTGGTTTTTGTGAAAACCTTTAACGCTTTGAACTTGATCTCGTTGCAGAATCAAATGGTTTTTAAATGGAATGTTTTTGAGGCTTTTCTAGTTTTCCTAATGGGGTCACTCCCGGTGAAGGGATCGTCGGCCCTTTCCTCGTCGAATGAGGTGCGGGATATATCATATATATCACTGTGGAAAGCAGAAACTATAGAAGTGATCAAAAGGAAAACCAAGGGTTGTAGCATCTGCCAGTTATTGCTAAAGGAGTCACTCCCGGTGAAGGGATCTCGGTCCTTTCCCTATCGAATAAGGTGCAGGATGTTCTATAATGAACACCACGATGCAAAGCAAGAACTGTAGCTACCTGTTTTTATTTTGAAATTCGATTCCACAACATCAATTAGGTTTATTTTCTTTCATTAATCTCATTAATGAATATCCCATCATTTAAGTCCACCTAAACATCACAGATAAATATAACGTACGCTTATGCCATCCGCATTCGCCTCGATGTCCCGTCTGCACCGTTAGGTTAGGTAACTAACGCCAGAGCGAGGCACGGCTAGCGTGGGTGTAAAACATAAGCAACGTTTATATAATATATCATATATACTATATATAATATCTGTCACAGAACATCACATGATCACAGATAAATCACAGCAGAAGAAACATATGAAATATTGGATATACTAGGACGTCCGTGTTTTCAATACGAGCCAGTATAAAACACGGATTCCACGGTCGTGATGAATAGCCAAGCCCACACCCCTAGACCCCTACGAGAGCGGCAAGCAACCCTACCAATTCTAGGGTTAGGAGACCCGGACTCGACTCCTCGAGTTGGTCTCCCACTGGACCCCAGAACCCGGTTACTTGTGCTCCCCTCCTTGGGTCTATCCTAATGCGGAAAAGTAAATAATATACATCAGCGGTGACATCTTCCACAACCTGGAAGTGCCCCAATAAAAGAATATTACATACAAGTTTTTACATGAATGAAAATGAAAAACACTCATCTCACATAAAAACCCCCCGGCTATTCAAACACGACGATCCAATATAACATATCCAGCAATACATAACATCACATGTCATCAACGTAAGTAAATATGCGCATCCCAATTGTCGTTGACATATAGCAACGAAACGGCGATATCACATATTACACTAACGGTCACAGAAAAGAAAGTGTAAAACTACAACAGTTGGAATCCGCAACCACCTCAGACATCGCATGCCTTACCAAATGAATTCTTTAGACATCGCATGCCTAACAATTATAAACCCCGCATTTTAGTCTCATTATCGAAAACTGTTTTCAATATCAAGTCGTGCAATTCAACAAGATTCCCGAAAAACTGATCGAATGCTCGTCGCAAACTTTAGTAGGCGGCCGCACCCCCGATGCCGTCGATGAAGTGCACCAAGGCGGAACACCGCTACCGCGAGCACCCGAACGGATGCTTTCGGCGACGGGGTTCTCCTACAGTCACTTAGTCGGGGCTATGGGGTGAGGCTGTCTATTAAGTTTACCCGGCGAGTATCCGCGTACGCTACGTGATTGCGACGGAATTTTGATCACATCAAAATTCCGTGGCAACCGATCAAGTGAGACTAAACTGCTATGTTTATAACATTCATTCAGTTATCTCATAACTATTTGTGAATTCCAATTATTGTATCACATTCCGGATAAACAGAAAATGCTAAACTTTTCGATCGAACAATCGAACACCCAAGTTTTCCCGATACAGCTCAACATATGAAATAAGTTTAACAACATTCAGTTCGTGCCTCAGTACAAACGGTCCAGCCGTAGAAGGGTCAAGCCAACGCCTCACATGTGGCACGCCGTACTCCCCCAAACCCGAAGGTTCAAAGGGCAGTTCAAGACGGTCACATAATCGAGTTAAGGTTCGTTGTCTTCTAGATGGTCCATCGCGTTACTTGCACTACTTAGAACGTCGTTAAACTACGGAAAAATCCAACAATTGGAAAATTTCCCGGCAGGGGAAAAAGTGGGTATTTATATCCGGTCGAACTTTTTAACATATTCTAAGATTTATCCGGAAAAACACACCGACAAAATTAGACAATCCGATCGATACACCGAGTTCCCAATACAACCCAGAAAATGCAACTCTGGAAAAATTATTAAAAATCCCCAGGAAAACAAGCACAGACAACTAAGAATTACTGTGCAAAATAGGATGCACAAAACGACAAAAGGGCCGCGGATCCGCCGCATGAGCCTCCTGTAAGGCCGCGGATCCGCGCCACCTTTATGGAATTACTCCATCGAAATTCATAGTAATTCTTAAATTAGCCTGCTGATTTTTCTGGATATTTTTAATGTGGAAAAATCCTCGAAATTAAAAAATGTACAGAGAGCATATTCAAAGCCGGGGTTTTGGGTCGATCGGACTTCTAACTCCGTCAGGACTTCGCCTAAGGCTCTAGCTAGGCTCTGATACCACTGTAGGGTTCCTAGGCACTCTAATGGAGTCTTACAAGTGATCAAACATGCAAATTTCTAAAAATTACGGTGCCGAGAAAACCTAGAACGGATCGTTAACTAGATATTTAGGCAAAGCAAGCAAGTAAACGGAAATATAGAAATAGGGAAGGGGCTACAACCTTTGTAGATCCGGTCCACCACTTCCTAAGCTCCGCGATGATCTCCCTCCGCTGTCCAAATCAAACTCATAACTCAAGCATCGGCATCATCGAAGAATGGGCGGGCTTGATCGTCGGTTCGATGCCGAAGATGATCTACGTCGAAGCATCACAAGAACAAACTCCAACTTCACCAAGCTTTGAAAACTTGTGAAGTAAACACCCTATACAACTTGGCAAGAGGTAGACGATGAAGAAATAGGAAGTGGGTAGACTTTATATTTGGATTTCTCACTCTATTTCACTAGTTGCCATTAATGGCCACTAGCTTTCTTCATGTTGAAGAAGATGAAGAAGAAGAAGAAGATATGATAAGTTGATTAATAAAAATCAATAAGAATTAAATCTTATCATACTTTTAACCTTAGTTAAGTGTAGAGAAAAGACCATGGTTAATGGAATGGTTAGGGTTAAGGATAAGAACAAAAAGGAGACTAAGTCAAAACTTCATGAATGTTCAACTAGCAAACAAAAAAAGCCACCATTTCATCATTTATCTTTTCCAAAATAAAAAGATAAATAAAGAAATAGATAAATAAGTAAATGACTAAACAAAACCCTAATCATTAGTTTAAACCATGGTTTGATTCTTTACACTTAACCAAGTAAGCATGTATCATCAAACATGATACAAACATGTGCATAAAAGTATATCACATATACAACTTGCACAATTCAAGTGAGAAAATCCATTTAAAGTGAACCAATACTAGTTAACACAAAGTAATATATCAAATATATAAATATGCACTAAATCGTTAAATCAACACTTGACTTAACGATCCGGTCATATCGGATATAACTGACTAGTATCATATGTATCGGCTTATCGAATCAATACTTGGTTCGATAACTAGGTTATATCGCATATAACCAATCGATACATAGATCGCGAGAATGTAATACGGTATCGCATACTCGAATTATTCTCGGTCCCGCACATATCTCATATGCGCTCCTATTTCGTTTTGCTTGAACTAGGAAACCTCTGTGTAGGACTCTAATGACTCATCAATACGCCGGCAGCAGATGATGATCATATCAAACACCCACAAGCCGCAAGCGGTCTGCTAAACGTAACGGCACCCGGGTATTGAGCGATCAGAAGATCGACGAGCAAGCCCGCTCACACTCCTGTGAATCCAACCAGTAACACTTACCGTATAGTCCGGTCTGTTCGTCTGATATGTCGCATATCTCGCCTAGGGGTGGTAAACGTCAGACCCCAATAGCTTGATAAGTCATGCCGACGTAGGGTCCATAACATTCGTGAAACTACTTATAACTCTTACCAGTATATCACTGCAACCCTGGCCAGGGATTTCCTGTTATGGCCAGTCAAGCATAGCACAACATCAACCCCCAATACCGGGAGAGACGAATCCCCTCCTATCGCTCATTGCCTCCATGTGAATCGGGACTGTACCCAAAAACCACCTGTTTGCACGACTCAGTAGAGCCGTGGTAGGGTGGAAATCAAAGCACAGTGGGAGACACACAAGACTCTATGACGATCCCGGGTCAACAGACTAAGCTGTACTAGTGTCACCAGAGAACTGCCATCTGACGTGAGGTATAATACCATCTGGGAGTTCTCGGCGAGTCCGTTCAGTGTACCCAGTCTCCACTGAGCACCCGCATACCATCTTCGATGTCAAACACCAATGGATATGGGATCATCCATCGCCCATCACATGGGTCGAGAAGATATACGCTAGTCTACTCTGGAATATCGATGCCCCGTCTCGATATTCCCACGACTAGGAACTATGAAGGATGTACTCATTGACTACCCAGGCCCCACTAGTATGATCTACATCATAGTCCTGGAATTCGAGTACACATCCTAAGGGCTTTATCAACATGTAATCAGAGAGACAGAAAGTATACATGTTAAGATAAAGTGCAACCAGATAGCGTACTATCATGTCGAGCAAGAAAGTCCTTCCTATATATGTCCCAGCATCCACTACAATATACATCCAATGTACAGTAATGGCCTCTAGGGCATACATATAACTAACAGTATGGTGGACCCGGTGCGGTATCCCGGGGCAAGATGGTCGTAGATGATGGCGTTGAGCCTGGCAGGGGAGCACTACCGACCGATAATTTTATTGTGACTCGACGGATATCCGAAGGATACCGATCGGGGTATAGGCCAGTCCGTAATGCCGGAGACTGAGTTTTTGAGATTTGATGATATGGGCCAGTCCGGATAGCCGGAGCCCTAGATATTGAGATTCGAGGATTACAGGCCATTCCGGATTGCCGGAGCCTGAGATATTGAGTTATATGTTTTGTGTCGATGCTTGACACTGATTCTATGTTGATTTCATTGATGATACCTCGATTTAAATATACAAAAATCTCACTAAATTAAGAAAACAATTTTCTCATTCATGGTGTAATCTGTTTTCATTATATTGCATTCATACCTTATATTTATGATATGTTGCTACCTGTGGCACTGACACGAGCACTTGGTATTACACTTATGTATAGATGTTTACCCTTGCCATCTTATCATGCTTCAGGCTTTATCATTTTGAGATTTTATATATTTGATCGTATTGACGTAGGATTGAGTCATACATACGATTTCTGCTCGGTGATGTTTTCTACTCACGAGTTGGCAACTCACCCCCGTTGTGCCACAGTTTCTTGCATGTTTTGCCGTACAGGTTTCGTTGCGGCTTTGCTGGCACACTGCTCCTATTCGGGTGATTGGTTTGGTAGGTGGGTTCACTCGCATCGTGACCACCATTGTATTTTATTATTTCTGTTGTATCTAGTAAACTCCATCAACCAGACTTGTATATTATTTCTGACTTGGAATACCAGTTGCTATTATTTCGACCTTAGGGTCGCAATGTATTATTATGGTTTCCTTGATAATTTAGAGTTTCCTTTTGACTTTTGATCCTCGCCCTTCGGCGTTGTATATTATATTGCTTGCGTGGTTGTGACCGCCAATTAGCGAATAGCTAGCTCCCCTTTGAGGATGCCTTTATATATATTATGCATGTTGTACCCATTTGGGGCTAGTATTTACAAAGGAAACTCTGCCAAAATTTTCAAAAAAGACTTGAGATTTTTAAAAATGCATACTTCGGCTTATATTATTAAAACCACTTTCTTTCAAATAAGTTTTCTTCAATTCTTTCTTAAAATGGTTTAGATTTCTTTGATTTTTTTGGCTTACTTGAATTAGATGGGGTCCTATAGACTTCATATGATTCATGTGCCAGTCACGTGTCATTTCGGGTCATGACAATTAGATTCAACGACTATCACTCAAGATTCGGACATATGTTCCTGTAGAAACATGAGTCTGAAACCTTTGAGAAATTCAAGGAATATAAGCTTGAAGTTGAGAACAAGACGGGTAGAATTATTAAGTCCTTCGATGTGATCGAGGAGGAGAATACTTGCGCATAGAGTTCCTAGGGTTTCTAAAAAGAGAATATGATTCTCTTTATGCTTACTTCTTCAAGTACACCACAAAACAACGGTGTATCGGGGCCGTGGTATCGCACCCCATGAGATATGGTGCGCTCTATGATGAGTACTGCTGAGTTACCTGTTTCCTTTTGGGGTTATACACTTGAGAAGCTGCATACCTATTGAATGGGGTTATGTCCAAATCAGGGCCTACCTCTACATATGAGATATGGTGTGGGAAGAAAACTTGTCTTAAATGAGTTAAGATATGGGTTGTCCGGCCTATGTTGAAAAACAAAATCCGGACAAGCTCGAGGCAAGGTCAGTTCTGTATATGTTTGTTAGGATATTCCAAACATTAGCGAGGGAATATCTTCTACCATACTGAAGAGCAAAAGATGTTTTGTTTCTCAGCATGCCACCTTTTTAGAAAAGGAATTTCTTGTGAAGAAATTTATGGTTATGAGGTAGAACTGGAAGATGTTCCAGCTAGACAAACTAACAGCTGATGATTTGGTGAAACCAAAGGATTCAATAGTCTCCAACGAACCTCAGCCTCTCCGCGAATCTGGTAGGGTTCCTTATACATTGGAGTGATACTACGGTCTTCTCGGATGACAGTAGAAGCGAGGATTGCATCATGACTAATGATGGCCCAACTAGGTTCAGGCAGGCCATCATGAGTGGGGACTTTGTGTAATGGCTGGACGCTATGCAATCAAAGATGGAATCCATGTACACCAACAAATTATGACATTGACTGTTGCACCCAAAGGGGTAAAACCCATTAGGAGCAAATGGATCTTGAGAAGATTCTTGGTGTAGATGGAAAAGTTGGGACTTTCAAAGCTATTCTTAAGTCTATCAGGATCAATACAAGCATCGCGGGGTTGGAACGTCTGTTTTGATGTGACAGTCAAAGTGTTTGACTTCATCAAAAAGTTAGATGAACCTTGTATACAAAAGAAGGTTGTAGAGAGTAAAGTTGTCTTCCATGTATTGTACGTAGATGACATACTCTTGATAGGAAATAGTTTCCTATGCTACACTCGGTCAAACTCCTCTTATCACGAAGATTCTTAATAAGAAGATTTGGATGATACCAACTACATCTTATGGATTATGATCTATGGTGATAGATCTAAGTGGATGTTGGGAGTGTCCCAGATCCAGGTACATTAACACCATACTAAAGGGTTTTAGTATGGATGATTCTAAGCGTGGTGGTTCTCCCACTTACTTATGGATCACTTTCTTTAAAAAGATGTCTTCCAAGACTGATTTGGAGAGAGCTCGCGTACAAGGGATATCCTATGCTTCGACAGTAGGCTCTATCATGTATGCGATGTTATGTACTACAACAGATGTAGATGAATCACTAGGTGTAGTGATTAGGAATCAATCGGATCTTGGGATAATCACTGGAAAGCTGTGGATGACATTCTTAAGTACTTGAGAAGCATTAAAAGAATGTTCTTGGTTCCAGCTTCCAGAGTGATAAGGTCGACTGAGAGTCAGTCGCAGGCATTGCCTTTACCCTCAGTGTAGGGGCGGTATATTGGGAGAGTTCCAAGCTAGATACCATGACATATAAGACTATAAAGGCTGAATACATTGCTACCAATGATACTGCCAAAGTGGTTGTCTGGACACTTGTTTATAAGATGAACAAGGTTCCTACCATTGAGTGTCCAATAAATTTTATTGAGACAACAATGGAGTTGTGGCTTTGGCATAGGAACACCATTCCCATCAGTGATCCAAACATATTCTTAGGCAAGTATCAGTTGATCAGGGAGATGGTTGATCTCCAAGGGATCAAGGTAAGGAGAGTAGATTTTGAGGTTAATACGGCGGATCCACTCACCAAGGCCTGCTTCTCCAAATACTATTTGAGAGATTTTTAGGATGGTACAGTATGGGATACTACAACCACTGCTATATTGTTAGTTATTGGATACTACAACAGATGGGTTTAGTGCAAGTGGGATATTGTTAGTTATATGTATGCCCTAGATGCCATTACTGTACATGGGATGTATATTGTAGTAGATGCTTTGACATATATAGGGAGGACATTCTTGCTTGATATGATAGTATGCTATTTGGTTTCTCTTTGTCTTAACATAGACTTGTATACGTGATGTTGTCTTGCTTTCACATATTGAAAAATCCCTTAGGATGTGTACTTGACTACCAGGACTATGATGGAGATCATACTAGTGGGGCTAAGGGTAGTCTATAAGTACATCCTATAATAGTTCCTTGTCGAGGGAGTATCGAGACAGGGCAACGATATTCTTGAGTAGACTAGTGTATGCGCTTGTCGACCCATATGATGGGCGATGGATGATCCCATATCCATTGGTGTTTGACATCAGAGAAGGTATACGGGTGCTCAGTGAAGACTGGGTACACTGAACGGACTAGCTGAGAACTCCTAGATGGTATTATACCTATAGTCGGATAGCAGTTCTGTGGTGACACTGCTACAGCTTAGTCTGTAGACCCGAGATCGTCATAAAGTCTTGTGTGATTCCCACCGTGCTTTGATTTCCACCATACCACGGTCAAGAGATCATGTAAAAAGGTGGTTTTTGGGTACAGTCCCGAGTCATATGGAGGCAATGAGCGATAGGAGAGGTTTCGTCTCTCCCGGTATTGGGAGTTGATGTTGCGCTATGTCCGATTGTCCATAAGAGGAAATACCTGGCCAGGGTTGCTGAGATTTACAGGTAAGTGTTATCAGTAATTTCTCGTACCGTTATGGACCTTGCATCAGCATGTCTTATCTGGATATTGGGGTCTGAAGTTATACCACCCCAGGCTGTGAAATGCGACATATCAGACGAAGAGACCGGACTGTACGGTAGTGTTAATTATTGGATTCGTAGGCTTGCTTGTTGATCTTCTGATCGCTTAATAACCGGGTGGCCATTACGTTTAGCAGACCGCTTGCGGCTTGTGGGTGTTTGATATGATCATTACTTACTGCCGGCATATTGACGAGTCTTTAGAGTCTTACACAGAGGTTTCCTGGTTCATGCAAAACGGAGTAGGTGCACATATGTGATATGTGCGGGACTAAGGTTAATGCGCGTATGTGATACCGCATTCTATTATCGCGATATATGACATTCGTCGGTTACATGAGATATAGCCAAGTTATCAGATCAAGTGTTGATTCGATAAGTTGTAACATTAGATACTAGTCGGTTATATGTAATATAGCCGGATTATCAAATCTAGTGTTGATTTAATAATTAAATGTATGATTATATATTTGATATATTACATTACATTAACTAATATTAGCTCACTTAAGTAATTATTTTTCTCACTTATGATACATTGATATCTATGTGATATATGTTAAATGTATTGGTTTCTTTTTGCACACAAAATAAATATGTGATATATATTGTTGTGTCTTTATAGGCTACACTTGCAACAAGTATGTATGAGACTTATTCCATGATAGGGTTTATGTTTGGGTTTTATTTATCATTAAGTAATTCACAAAAGATTTGGAATGAGTCATGGTTGAACCTTGGAGAAGCTTGTAGAAAACAATGACCAAGTCCACTCTTTTGTCATTACTTAAGATATTTCTTAACCTAACCCTTAACCTTAGACTATGGTTTATTCTCTACATGAGTTAGGCATGACACTAACTCACCATCGTTGCAATTCTAACCTCACTCTCTCATTCATTTTTCTTCATCACTTCATCTTCTTCCTCAAGAGAAAAAGCATGCAAGCTTTTTCTAAGTGATGATTTATTGTGAGAAAAATAAAACTAAAGTGAGCTCACTTCCTACTTCATCTTCCTTTACTACTTGCCATTTAGTTTTGCGTGTTTGCTTCACGAATCTCACCATTAGTGATGAGATAGCATGAGCTAGTGTCTCCTCGACGTAGATCATCTTCGGCCTCGAAGACTTCAATGCAATCTTGTTCCGTACATCTTGTGGAGCCTCTCAAGAGTCCGGGAGTTCGTGATCGCAGCGAAAGGACTACTTCACGGAGCTATTGAAGTGAAGGACCGGTCTACAAAAGTTGTATTCCTTTTTCCCTTTAGTTTGTAAAGAGTTTACAATCTAGAAAACCCTAAGTCTCTAGTTTGATCCTCGTTCGGGTTCTTTAGCTCCCTAGAAATTTTTGAAATGGCATGTTCGATGCCATAGTAAACACCGTGGGGGTGCTAAGGAACCGATCGGTATCCTATACACATACACATCATGTATCACATACACAAAATGACATCAATATCTTCTCAGTATCATATACTGTAGAGAATGTGTAAGTCCATGTTGCTCACCCTGGTTCTTACGGGGAGGCGGAAACGGCGAAAAACAATTTTTGGCGCAAAGGCAACATGGACTAAAGCACGGATCTTTGCTAAACTACAAACTAGCAAACTACAATAGGTGCTATCTACTATGCCATAGAAATTATACCTCACGATACCGGTCCTTCGGGTCTTCATTCCGCTGTCCCGCTCATCCATCCAAGCTTCGAGGATTGATCCGGATCTTGGTCACCTCCGCGGCCTCCTTGAGTCGAAGACGATCCACCCGAGAGTTGTACACCGAGCTCCACCTCGAGCCGAGGCAACTAGGGCAACAAGATCACTAGTTTTGATGTCCTAGGTTGTGTCGAAGAGGTAGATGGAAGTGTTTGTCTATTTGGATCCTTTTTCTCTCAGCACATGAGATCAAAGGATGTTTTCAAGAGGAGGATGAAGAAGGAGAATAAGCAACCATGGAGCTCTATTTCTTTTCTTTTCATAAGAGAGAGAATAAGAAATGAGAAATGAATTATCAACTCAAGAAAAAAGGCACCATGGTTCAATAATACATAAACACCATTATTACCAATCCATTCATGATAAAGTTGATGGCTACTAATGACTTGACCATTTTCATAATCCAAAAAGAAAAAGAAATCCAAAGAAAACTCTAGACCTCTCATGAAGGTCAAAGTCAACTTTGGTCAAACGGTCAACAAAGTCAAGTGTGGTCAAATATGGTCAAATGGTCAAAGAAATTAGCCATCACATAATTATCACTGAAAGGATTAGTAAATAATGTCCCCGGCTCATAATGGCTTTGACCGAACAAATTGTCAAAACCCTAATGAGCCTGCCACATAACGGTTTTGGCCGAACCAACTGCCAAAACCCTAATGAGGCACCTCCTCCTTCTTCGCTCCTCAAAACTATGCATACACACCCGCATTCGCATTCCGTAGAATGCGAATGCACAGAAGACAAAACTAATCCATCCGTGCAATACTAGGATCTGGCTTAAACCAAAGCCCACTAGCATTGCCTGCCCGAACAGCATACGCACACTGATGCACGTAAGTGATCGCAGCCCTGCTGTAAAACCATACGGCCTCTGCACGTTTCTCTCAGTGCAGGGAAACACTCTGTGTGGGACTCTAAAAACTCGACACTACGCTGGCAGTGGGTTTAACCACAGACCGCAAGCGGCACTAGCTGTACGTAACGGTCCCCAGGTAGATGTCGATAAGAAGGCCGATGAGGTAAACCCATCCGAACTCCTACTGAGCCTGTATGTGACAATCTTCATACAGTCCGGTCTGTTTGTCCAAGAATATCGCATGGCGGGCCTAGGGGGTGGTAAACGTCAGTCCCCTAATAGCGGTACAAGTCGTGTCGGAGTGTAGCCCAGAACACCCTGAGATAACACTGGAAACCTACCAGTATATCTCGCTTGCCTGGCCAGGGACTACATGTGTAATGGCACTCGTAGACACAGCGCGATATCAACCCCTAATACCGGGAGAGACGAATCCTGTCTAACCGTCACTGCCTCCAAGTGCTTCGGGACTGCACCCAACTACTACCTGTTTGCACGACTCCTTTGAGCCGTGGTAGGGTAGTAATCTAAGTACAGTGGGAACACACTCGAGGCGAAGTGACAGTGTCAAGTCAGCGGACTAAGTTGAACTCATGTCACCTGGGAACTGATAACTGACGATAGGTATAATACCAACCAACAGTTCCCGACGAGTCCTGTCCAGTGTACTCGTAACCTAACGAGCACCCGCATACTATCTCCAGTACGACGTACTGATGGCTGTGGGACAGACCATCTCCCCTGCTGGGATGAGAAGCGCATACGCTAGTCTACTCCAGAGTATCGATGCCCTGTCTCGATAGTCCTACGACTAGGGACCTGTATAAGGATGTGCTTATAGATTACCCAGCCCCTACAAGTGTGACTGCAATCACAACGCTGGTAATCAAGCAAAGATCCTAACGGCTCTACTAATATGTATAAGCGATATGCTAAAAGAAACACATGCACATATTGAAGTAGAGACAAACCAAGTAGCATACTACCATTTTGAGCAAGATTGTCTATACAACTGTGAATATCCCAAGCTTCCATTGAGTAATATACAAGCTAGTTTGATAGTAATGGCCTCTAGGGCATATACACTAACAATCTCCCACTTGCACTAAGGCCATGTACTGGCGTATCGAAGGCCTATCATCTTGATCAGCCGCTCAAACTGAGTCTGGGATAGGGCCTTCGTGAGTCGATCTGTAGTGTTATTCTCCGTATCCACTCTCTTCACCTCGATCTCCCTGATCAGGTGGTACCGCCTCAAAATGTGCCTGGACTTCTGATGGAACCTGGGTTCCTTCGCTAAAGCTACAGCGCCGTTGTTGTTGCAATACAGCAGTGTTGGATCAACAATGGTAGGAACTGTTAGATATATATGCCCTAGAGGCCTTCATTGTATAGGATGCTAGGGATATGTATGTACATGACAGTCTTGCTTGATATGATAGTGCGCTATTTGGTTTGTCTTTGTCTTAACATATGATATATTTTACTTGGTGTTTATATATACGTGTTGATAAAGCCCATAGGATGTTTGCCTGACTACCGGCGTTGTGATGGCAGTCATACTTGTAGGAGCTGGATAGTCAATAGGCACATCCTTAGATGTCCCTGGTCGCAGGAGTATCGAGATTGGGCATCGATACTCCGGAGTAGACATATCTAGACCCTGAGGAGGGGCGATGGACTGGTCCCGCAGCCATTGGTGGAGTGCACCTAAGATTGTATACAGATACTCACTGGGTGTGAGTACACTGGACAGGACTCGCCGAGAACTGACTGGATGGTATTATACCTAACGTCAGATAGCAGTTCTCAGGTGACATGTGTGCAGATAGTCCGTTGACTTAAGGTCGTCATTTGTCTCGTGTGAGTTCCCACTTTGCTTCGATTACTACCTAACCACGATTCAAAAGAGTCGTGCAAACAGGTTTTAGTTGGGCACAGTCCCGAGCCACGTAGAGGCAGTGATCGACTGTTAGGGATTCGTCTCTCCCGGTATAGCGAGTTGATATCGCACGGTGATCAGTTGGTCATTACCATAAGTACCTGGCCAGGGCTGATTGAGAATTACTGATAGATTGATCAGTAGATTCTCGGATGGTGATAGAGCCATACCGACACGACTTGTACGGTTATTAGGGGTCTGACGTCC
This sequence comes from Agapanthus africanus, assembly GCA_030015575.1. Classification (NCBI taxonomy): domain Eukaryota; kingdom Viridiplantae; phylum Streptophyta; class Magnoliopsida; order Asparagales; family Amaryllidaceae; genus Agapanthus; species Agapanthus africanus. Next base: position 342,109,298 of record JASDDO010000001.1, on the reverse strand, counting down.
ACCACCTCCCTAGACTATACATGCGATACTCTTAGACGAACAGACCGGACTGCACGGATATTGTCACGGACAGGCTCAGTAGGATTTCGGATGGGTTACCTCATCAGCTTTCTTATCGACAACTACCTGGGGACCGTTACGCACAGCTAGTACCGCTTGCGGTCTGTGGTTAAACCCACTGCCAGCGTAGTAGCCGAGTCTTTAGAGTCCTACAGAGAGATTTCCCAAACCCAGGCGAAAAGATATAGAGGTCGTATGGTTTTACGACAAAGGTTCGGACGCATACGTGTTTAAACGCACGTACGACATTCGTACAGTTTTTACTAGCCGGCTTTGGTTTAAGCCAGATTATAGTATCAGTTTATTGGATTTATACAGTCTAAAGTTTTTCCGTGTTTTCACGGATGCGAGGGGCGTTCTCGTAATTTCCGAGAAGCTTCTAGAAGGATGTGACATGAGGGGTTAAGGTGGCATTTTCATTAATTGCTTTAGTGACTCATTCATATGATTCATCATATCATTAAATGCATCATTATTGATCCAATGTCTCACATGATGAATCACTCTTCTTGAATAAATGAAGCATGGTGAATAATCATTTAATTGATATTATTTGATAATTCATTATGTTTGATATATTCAAGTGAGAAGCTTTTCTATCATCATTATCATCTCCACCTTCTCTCTCCTCATGCTCTCTCTCCTTCTCCAAACCCTAATCCTACCACTCATGAGTTGAGTACAAGGATTAGTAAAGACTAAACACTCCATAACCTAACTCTACATCACCTTAGTTACTTTAATTAGCAACTAGAGAAACTAAGTAACCTCAAGTTTGGAGGTAATAGCTTGGATTAGGGTTCTCGGGTGGATCGTCTATCACGGAAGGAAGCCGAGAAGGACGTTGAGATCTAAGGAGGCCGTAGAGATCGTAAAGACGAAGGACTAGAATCGTTTGGTATAATCTCTTTACATAGTAGCTTAGAACTCTATGCTTATTGTTAAGTATTGTTTAGAAAACATCTTCGGTTAGTCGATGTTCGCTTTATAAACAAGATTGTTTTTCATATTTCCGCCTCCCCGCAACTCGTGGGGTGTTGCACATCGACTTACAAGAACCACCAGAAGCTCCGTGAGGAACTTCTTCATCCAGACAGCTTCCTTTGCGGCATCACAAGCAGCTATGTACTCCGCTTCCATAATTGAGTCAGCAACGGTTTTCTGCTTGGAACTCTTCCATAAAACCGTCCCTCCATTGAGGGTAAAGACATAACCCGACATGGACTTGGAGTCATCCTTGTCACTCTGGAAGCTGGAGTCAGCAAAGGCCTCAATCTGGAGGTCTTTTCCGCCATACACCAAGAACATCTCCTTAGTTCTTCTCAGGTATTTGAGAATGTTCTTTACCGCTATCCAGTGTTTCTCCCCTGGGTCCGACTGATACCGGCTTACAACGCTCAATACGTATGCTACATCTGGTCTGGTACATAACATCGCATACATTATAGAGCCTACCGTAGAAGCGTAGGGTATAATAGACTAGCGATCCCTTTCCAAATCAGTCTTGGGAGATATCTCTTTGGAGAGGGTGATTCCGTGACAAGCCGGAAAATTACCATGCTTGGAATCTTCCATACTGAATCTTTTCAGTATGGTGTCGATGTACCTGGACTGTGAAAGTCCAAACATCCTCTTAGATCTATCATGATAGATCTGGATCCCCAGAATGTAGTTGGCATCGCCCAGGACCATCATGGAGAACCTCTGCGACAAGAATCCATTGACTGACTGTAGCAAAGAAATATCATTTCCTATTAGGTGAATGTCATCCACGTGCAAGATGAGGAATACCACAGTTCTCCCTACAATCTTACTGTAAATGCATAGTTCATCTGGGTTTTTGAAAAAGTCGAATTCCCTGACAGTATCATCAAAGCAGAAGTTCCAACTCCGCGATGCCTGCTTCAGTCCATAGATGGACTTGAGAAACTTGCACACATTACCGCTGCTCCCACTCTGAATGAATCCCTCTGGCTGATCCATATAGATGCACTCCTCTAAATTTCCATTTAGGAAAGCCGTCTTTGCGTCCATCTTCCAGATTTCATAATCGTGGAAGGCAGCAATGGCAAGAAAGATCCGAATGGATTTGAGCATAGCCACTGGAGAAAAGGTCTCGTCATAGTCCAAACCAGGTCTTTGACGAAAGCCCTTTGCAACAAATCTAGCTTTATAGGTCTCAACCTGCCCATCCACACCAATCTTCTTTCTGAAGATCCATTTGCAGCCTACGGGTTTTACCCCTTCTAGAGCAAAGTCCAAAGTCCAAACTTTGTTGTTGTACATCGACTCCATCTCGGTCCGCATTGCATCTAGCCATTTTACCGAGTCACCGCTCTTAATGGCTTGCTGGAAGCTAGTAGGCTCACCATAGTCAATGGCGCAATCCTCTCTATCCCCGTCTATGAGAAAACCGTAGTATCTCTCGGGTGGATGAGACTGCCTACTCCTCCTCCAGAGTGGCGCTGGGATGTCCGGTTCTCCTGAACCTTCTGGTTCTTCCAAGCTTTCAGTAATAGCTTGTGGTTCTGGAATTTCTTCCAGTTCTATTACGCTCCCACTTGTTTCTTTTTCTAAAAACTGATGTTCCAGAAAGTGGGCATGACGAGAAACAAAAACCTTTTGTTCCTCTGCGTAATAGAAAAAATACCCCCTGGAGTTCTTTGGGTATCCTACAAACTTACACAGTACTGAGCGTGCCTTGAGCTTGTCCGCATGCTGCTTTTTAACAAAAGCTGGACATCTCCATATCTTCAGATGTTGAAGATGTGGTTTCTTCCTACACCACATCTGATATGGTGTGGTAGGCACAGTCTTGGTGGGAACCTTGTTCGAAAGATATGCAGCTGATTCTAGTGCATAACCCCAGAAGGATCGTGGTAACTCAGCCTTACTCATCATGGATCGAACCATATCCAATAGGGTTCGATTCCGCCTTTTCGATACACCGTTGTGTTGTGGTGTGTATGGAGGAGTAAGCTGAGAGAGAATTCCATTCTCTTTTAAGTAGTCTAGAAACTCGGCACTTAAGTATTCACCATCTCGATCAAATCTCAGTGTCTCGATACTTTTGCCTGTTTGTTTTTCAACTTCATTTTTGTATTCCCGAAATTTCTCAAAGGCCTCGGATTTATGCTTCATCATGTCCATACCTAGAGAAATCATCTGTGAAAGAAATGAAGTATGAATAACCACTTCGCGCATGTGTAGACATTGGATCACCCACGTCACTGTGTATGAGTCCCAAGAGCTCGCTTGCTCTTTCTCCATGTCTAGTGAACGGAGTCTTTGTCATCTTTCCTACGAGACAAGATTCACAAGTGGCATAAGACTGGTACTCGAACGGATCAAAGTATCCTTCTTTATGTAATTTTGTCAACCGTGTCTCATTAATGTGACCCAGTCTACAATGCCATAAGAAAGTCTGATTTAATTCAGGAGACTTTCTTTTAGTGTGATCTGGACACTGAAAACCTGAGCTTGATTCAATACGTATATCCCGTTTTTCAATGTACCTGACCCAATCAGAACTTGATTTAGGTGGATGTTGACTACATCGCTTACAAAAGTAAAATCATATCCTTCCTTAGAAAGTAAGGATACAGATATGATATTACAAGTCGCACCTGGTACATAAAAACAGTCACGCAGAACCAATATCTGCCCAGTTGTCAGTGCAAGATGATATTCCCCTACGGATTCAGCATACATGCTCATTCCGTTAGCAACCCTGAGAATCATATCACCTACCTTGATAACCCTACAGTTTCTCAGAGCCTGTAATGAATTACAGATATGAGATCCTGATTCGGTATCCAATACCCAGGAAGTAGGGTTAACTGACATACAGTTCTCTATTACAAACACACCCGAAGCAAAAGCCACAACATGCTTCGAATCCTGGCTACATGCTTTGCTAGCCCTGCAATCCTTTTGCCAATATTCATTCCCGCAATAATAGGACCGTCCCTCTTTTACTACATCCAGTCCCGAAACTTTTGCCCTTCCCTTTCCTTCTGCTTCCCTGGTTTCCTTCAGGGTAGAAGGTAGAGACTGCAGAATCAAGTCAGCATCTGACCCGTTCTTCAACGTGGTCTTCAGGTCCGTGATCTCAAAATAGCTGTTCTCTGTAAGGACGTTGCCCCCTACAGATGACCCGATAGCCAACATCGCTTGAAGCAATTCGTTCGAGATCTCATATCTTGCGATACGAGATTGCTCTCCATATAAATCTTTGTTTTGGAGGAAGATAGAAACTAAGTCCATCTTCTCGTGCAGCCTCTGGTATGCACCATCAACTGAGGCTAACACGAGGCACTTGGCTTTCGCACAGTCTTTTCCCGATGTCTTACGAATACCAATATCCGTGACAGGGGAAACTGGTCCTGAGACGGCAAGGGTTGGATTAGTTAAGAGGTGTCCCAGCTTGTCATGGGCAATGGACAGATGGACAGACCTTTGCCTGTCAAAACAGTCAGATTCAGTCATTTTATTATCTAGATGTAACCTAGGTGTGGTCACTGGGTCGCTGCAATTAAGAGAGAGAGAAGAAAACACTCAGCATGATGCTTGATCAGTCGAAAATATTGCATATTTTAGCCGGCAATTTCCTCATCATTTGCATTCATATAGAAGTGTTCGGTATCCGTATTTCACATATTAGCAAATCTATCACAGATTATAAGATTACATTTATTAGACCTTAAAACCAGCATTTCTAGGGAAATTGACTGCATTGCATGGCATCGCAATATTTCTATATGTCGCAACCCGTGTTTCGAAGTCTGTGAAGGAAAAGGAAAGCTTGCTCGAACATTACACCGCTCAAAAGATACGTCAACTCACTAACTTCTAATCTGGTATCAACCGAAAGGAGCAATCACAAATCAACATATCAAAGAAAGCTACAAATAGCAGTCTAAGACAACACCTAAATGAACAAGGCCCAAGCCCCTTAAAGAGCCGCGGATCCGCGGCCAGAGCCGGCTTAGGCCGTGGATCCGCGGCTACTTGATGACTTCATCTCCTGAATTTTGGTCTACAGTTCTTCATTCATGGCCTACAGTTCAGAAAAGCATGACATTTTCCAGAAGACTCCAGGGACTTCTACCAGATCAGCAAACACTTTGATCTACACTAAACTATCCTATCATTCTAGAACTTTCCCCCTAAACCCTAGCTTAAACCCTAAGCTAAGTCTAACAAACTCTCTCAACAAACTTTTGGAGGGAACTACCATTTCAAACCTAAACCTAGGGTTTGGGGAAGTCTATAAATAGAAGCCTAGACCTAGGGTGAAAAAAAGAATCATCATAGTGTGGAGATAGATAGAATCAACCCATTTTATAGTTTTTTTTAGCCAATCTCCTTCTTCATCTCCTTCCTCCTCAAGTCTAGTGAGAGGGCTTGTGGGAAACCCTAACCCTAATTCCAATTAAAGATCAAGATCCCGAGTACCCATTAAGCAAGAAGCCTTACAACCTTTAGGAGCGGAGCCGATCTTCAACGGAGCAAGCGATCCGAGCCGATCCACGACTCACGAAGCCGAGCGACGCCCGATCAACGATTTAGATTCTTCCTCTTGTAGTTCTTGAAGCGAATGTAATCAAAATTGTTGAGATAAATAAAGGTGATATTCTTTTATCTTGTTTTCTTTAAATTCTGCATCATGATATCTTTACAATTTGTGAATCTTTTCTGTGTTGTGATGTGTGAATAAAACTCCGCTCGTCGAGAAGTCGAGACGGTTAATAGAATGATGATGTAACATAGCTTTAATCGATTCTTGAGTCCTACGAGTTTTGTAAACCCTAGCAAGTTCAAGAAACGATGACCCATTTCGTTTCGATGCTTTCTTGATTGACATCGATCGAAATTGGGGAGTCACGATCGTTTCTTGAATTTGGTAGAGGCTAGAAAAGGAATGATATCGACGAAAGAACAAGGGTTAAAAGATGAACCCTAGTTTCATCAAGAAAGCCCTAACTCTCGTCGATGATCATCGATCTAGTATCAATCCTTCGAAGGACAAGAACACGATATCTTTAGATTACATCACGTCTATTGATCCTATCGATTCCTACGAGCCTCTTTTAGATTCTTGATTGTTGATTGGAAATATCATCAATACATCGATTCTTGACTGTTTATCTTTTTCTTGATTCTTGAATAGAATAGTGACACTTGAAAATCAATACTCTTGAATCATGTTTTCGTTTATCTTAGCTTAACTTTTCAATTCAAGCATATCAATACAACGAATCGTGCAATCCCTGTGGACGATCCGCACTCATTCATGAACTACAATTGACACCGTAGTTTGATTGCGGTCAAAATATTTTTTGGTTGTGAAGTTCTTTACAAATTTTCTACATACTACACAACAGGAAAATCTAACAATCAAAATGGCGCCATTGCCGGGGATCGCGCGCTAATTCGTTTCATATTATAGTTTGAATTAAAAGAATTATTCCATTGTTGTTTTTGAGATCAAAATTCGTGCAAACCCTAAACGATTTGCTGTTGTTCATTGCAAGGAAATCTGGAGCTGTTTGGAAATTGAAGAAAATTTTTGGAAAATACCAGAGAGCTGAGGGAGTCCACGGAAGCTCCCTAAAGAAGTTTGGTTCAGTGATCCCACACGTAGACCGCGGAAGCACGGCATATAGGAGCATTCGCGGCGGAACCGCGGCCTCCTTAGGTGATCTCTGAAAACTGTTTGCTTCAGGTAACTCCTTACCATCTCCTCTCTCCTCTTTTTAGCTCCAATTAACACTTTGCTGCAGGATTCTTTGCAAATAATCGCAGCTCGCAAAAGGAAAATTAAATTTGTGCGTGATTTTGATTTCTTGGTTGTTTGCATTCTAAATACGGATATTAAGGGGCACGGCCAAATCCAAATTAGGTGGGGATTTCATTACCCTTCCTAGGCCCCAAAAATCGCAAAACTTGCATCCGCATTACCCTCATTAACTAAAAGAAATCTAGAGAAGACTCTAAGAACAGTCGCGCTCAATTAGGACAAGAGAAGGCCGTGGGTAATTCATTGCTTATCCGCGTTTTCTTGTGGTGCCTAAGGCGAGTGTGTCTAAGGCTAGTGGTTTTTAATTAGGCCCACTACTTACGTAGTGGAGTACCTTCCCACTTACCTGGCACTTATCCGGCCACAGGGGGACAAAGAGGCAGTGGAGGATTCTATCCTGCGACTTGTCTTTTGGCAGTTAGGAGCGGTCTAGAGCCGGACCTAGGTGACTATTAGATTCTAGGGTTTGTGTGCTGCATTTGTTTTGTCGCATCATTTTTTCAAAAATCCGACCCTTTTTCAAAAGCAAACACCGCATTCATTTACCCCTAATTATAAGCCAACGCTGCCACTTGTACTAACCCTTTTTAGTACAAGATAGGCTGGACACGGGATTCTACTGCCCGTTTAGTCCGCGTACCCCTTATCGACTCCGAAGTCGATATTTCTCCATTTACCTTTTCTTTACCCACTACCACACCCACACCGATGGATCCGAATCCATCAAACTTCTTTAACCCTAATCTGCCACCGTCCGTTGGTGCGCAGAATCCACCCCACATTTCTCTCCAGGAAAGATGCTATCCACATAGAGGTCCTCTTTCGAACTGCTTATCCACACCACCAGCCAATGGGGATAACTTTGAGATTAAGCCCCAGTATATCAATCTTTTACCCAAATTCCACGGACTCGAGACTGAGGACGCTTACGTTTTCATTACCAAATTTGAAAACGTATGCGCAATGATGGGTACGTCACAACTTTCAGTGGATGCTATGCGTCTACGACTTCTTCCATTTACTTTGTGCGATATAGCCAAGAAGTGGCTATATAACACTACCGCACACTCTATTACGAATTGGGAAGAATTCGTCGCTGCATTCCTTAAGAAATTCTACCCACACCAAAAGACAGCTCGAATCCGTAGCGAACTGAACCAATTTGCCCAGCTCCCTACTGAACCATTCTCTAAATACTTTGAACGTTTCAAGGATCTATTGGTTCAATGTCCTCATCACGGCATCCCGAGATGGGAGCTTTGCCGAATCATATATGAGGGCAGTAACCCTAACACTAAACAGAGCCTTGAAAATATGTGTCAAGGTACTTTTATGACTAAGGATGATGGGGAAGCTTGGCGATATTTAGAAGAGTTCGCTGAAAAGTCACTACAGTGGGAGAGTGGAACCCAACCATTGAATAGGGGTGGCGTACACCAAATAGATGTGTCCATAGGTGTTCGAGCTGAAATGGCAGCAATGCAAAAGAAGCTCGACGCTATGGAACACAAATTTGCAGCAGCTTCCCTAAACCTAGTGTCACTCCCCAAAACTGTTTGTGGGTGCTGTTCTGATCCGTCTCATTTAACGGAAGAATGTCCATTAAACTCTGCGTTTCAAGGTCACGAGCATTCTAATGCCGCATTTCAAAGACCTCGAAACGATCCATATTCTTCCACGTACAATCAGGGTTGGAGGAATCACCCGAATTTTGCTTGGAACCAAAACCAATCTCAAAACACGGTTCCAAACACGAATCAATTTCAAAGGGTTCTTCCTCCACCACAACAGCAACCCCTTCAACTCACTCAGCACCCCTATCAGTCACAAAATTTCCAAAACCAGGGCAACACTCCTGCACAGTCTAATCCTATGCAGTCCTGTTCTGACGAGTTCTCTCAATTCACTCAAACCATGAAATCACTTTTGTCAAATTTCATAGAGGTTTCGGCTGAGGTGAGATCTTCCGTCGGTGAGATAAAGAAAAACTCAGCGTCCCAAGCTGAGAGTATCAGAACGATGGAAGCTGAAATCGCACGACTTAAAGCCGAAATGAGTGCGAGAGAAAAAGGGAAACTTCCCTCTCAACCCCTACAGAATCCTGGGCATTACAATATAAATGCCATTACAACATTGAGATCGGGAAGAGTGCTGAATAATAATGTCGGGGAAGATATTCATAATACTGAAAATCATATCAACACCCCGGCTGAGTCCTTTCCACACACACACACTTCTCCTTCTGATCCTTCTTCTTCTACCACACCACTTTCTCGCGAGCCTATTCTCCATTTCCCACTAGGCTCGACACCTTCTCCCAATCCTTATAGTTCTCCACAGATGGTCCCCACACCTCTTTTGGGACCGCGTCTACCCCCTCTTCCTTCTCCTGTGATGGACCCTGCGCTTATTGCGAAAGCTCCTTACCCGAACCGGTTAAGGAGTAACAGAACGAGTCCTCATATGGAGAAAATTATAGAAATGGTCAAACAGATTAACATCAATATCCCTCTCCTAGATGTGATTCAACAAGTCCCCGCTTATGCGAAAATTCTTAAGGACTTGTGCACTAGGAAGAGGAAGACTCAAGTGCCGAAGAAGGTCTTTATGTCTAATAATATCAGCACTGCTTTTATCCCCCAGCTACCAAAGAAACGAAAGGACCCAGGATGTCCTACAATATCGATTTCTATTGGGGGTAAAAACATAAATCGTGCTCTTTTAGACCTTGGCGCAAGTGTTAACCTGCTCCCTTATTCTGTCTATGAGCAATTAGGGATTGGAGAGTTGAAACCTGCTCATTGCACTCTCCAGATGGCAGACCGATCTATCACCAAACCAAGGGGTGAATTAGAGGATGTGTTGATAAAGGTCGGGGAATTTGTTTTCCCTGTAGACTTCATTGTGCTCGACACACATCCTGTAGCAAACCCCCGGGGCCAAATTCCGGTGATTCTGGGTCGTCCTTTTCTTGCCACTTCCAACGCTGTTATAAACTGTAGAAATGGTTCAATGAACTTATCATTTGGAAATATGACCATTGAACTAAATATTTACAAAGTTGGAAGTCAGCCATCAGAACCCTCTGCTCATATTTTAGATGTGTGCTCTGTCCATGAGATCGCTCCCGATAATTGTGGAGCTGAGGATCTTTGCTTTACTGATCTCGATGACATTACCACATCTCTGTTTGATTTCACACATGATCTTAGTGAGGACACTTTCTCTACACTTGAGTCCTGCACTTCTGACTTTTCTCCACCCGAGTCTGTATCTTTCACAGGCTCTGAGCTTCTTTGTAGATCCAAAAATCACTCAATGATCCCTCCTTCTATCATTTCTCCGCCTGAGTTAGATCTCAAAATTTTACCTTCTCACCTCAAATATGCATATCTAGGTGAGAATGAGTCTTTACCGGTTATCATATCCGCTTCTCTTGCATCAGAGCAAGAGAATGCCCTTTTATCAGTATTGAGATCAAACAAAGAGGCGTTTGGTTGGAGTATGGCGGACATCAAAGGGATTAGTCCCTTGATAGTTGAACATCATATACATGTGATGGATGATGCCAGACCGACCCGAGAACCACAGAGACGGTTGAATCCCGTCATGAAGGAAGCGGTCATGAAAGAGATCATCAAATGCTTAGATAATGGTGTTATATACCCCATCTCCGATAGCCAGTGGGTGAGTCCTATACATGTCGTTCCTAAGAAATCCGGTATCACAGTTATAACCAATGAGGCAAATGAGTTGATTCAGACACGCGCCCAAACTGGGTGGCGTGTATGTATTGATTATAGAAAACTCAATGCTGCCACGAGGAAAGACCACTTTCCTCTACCATTCGTTGATCAGATGCTGGAACGATTAGCGGGACGAGAATATTATTGTTTTATGGACGGATACTCAGGCTACAATCAGGTCCCCATCGCCAAAAAGGATCAAGATAAAACCACTTTTACTTGTCCTTTTGGTACCTTTGCTTACAGTCGCATGCCCTTTGGGTTATGCAATGCTCCCGCTACCTTTCAGCGGTGTATGATGGGGATATTCTCTGATATGGTAGAGAATTTTTTGGAGATCTTTATGGACGATTTCTCGATTTTTAGAGACTCTTTTTCTGATTGCCTTGCGAATCTTGACGCTGTTCTTACTCGTTGCAAAGAGAAGAACTTGACATTAAACTGGGAAAAATGCCATTTTATGGTCCAAGAAGGAATAGTCCTTGGACATGTCATTTCACAGAAAGGCGTTGAGGTTGACAGAGCTAAAGTAGATGTCATTCAAAACCTCCCTCATCCCAAAAGCGTCAAAGATATTCGCTCTTTCCTTGGCCATGCGGGCTTTTAAAGGAGATTCATTAAGGATTTTAGCAAAATTGCTAGACCTTTAACACTACTCCTGGCCAAGGATACGACCTTCCATTTTGACTCGGATTGCGAGACAGCTTTCGACTCACTTAAACACTCACTCACTTCAGCCCCCGTTTTATCATCACCAAACTGGGACTACCCCTTTGAGCTGATGTGTGACGCATCTGATTTTGCAGTAGGTGCAGTCCTAGGACAGCACATTAAAAAGATGCCACACGTGATTTACTATGCTAGTAAGACCCTGAATGATGCGCAAATCAATTATACAACCACAGAGAAAGAACTTTTAGCGGTTGTATTTGAATTAGAAAAGTTCAGGCCTTACTTAATCGGCTCACCTATAGTTGTGTATACTGACCATTCCGCTTTAAAACATCTTCTGGCGAAGAAAGATGCAAAAGGTCGACTAATACGTTGGATCCTTCTGTTACAAGAATTCGATCTTGTTATCAGAGATAAGAAAGGATGTGAAAACGTAGTAGCTGACCACCTTTCACGCATCATTTCTTCCCCTGTGACCCTGCCGATCAATGACTCGTTCCCTGACGAACAACTCTTGAGCGTATCCACTGAACCATGGTTCAGGGATATTGTGAACTATCATGCCACGGGACTGATACCGAGCGAATGGTCAAAACAGGACAAATACCGTTTTTTATCCCAAGTAAAACACTTTTACTGGGACGAGCCCTATTTGTTTAAATATTGTCCTGATCAGATCATTCGTCGGTGCGTCCCAAATGAAGAGTTCAAGAGTGTTCTTTCTTTTTGTCATGATCAGGCCTGTGGGGGTCACTTTGGTCCTAGAAAGACAGCGGAAAAGGTTTTGCGATGTGGATTTTATTGGCCGACCTTATTCAAGGACGCATTTGAGTATTGCAAAACCTGTACACAATGTCAGTATACGGGTAGAATATCCCAGAGGAATGAAATGCCTCAGCAACCCATTCTGGTTGTTGAAATGTTCGATGTTTGGGGCATAGATTTTATGGGTCCTTTTCCCAACTCCTTTGGGAATCTGTACATATTGCTGGCGGTTGATTATGTCTCAAAGTGGGTAGAAGCCATTCCATGTCACACTAATGACAGGAAAGTTGTCATTAAGTTCTTAAAAGAGAATATCTTCTCGCGATTTGGACACCCACGCGCTATTATTAGCGATAATGGGACACACTTCTGCAACAGGTCTTTCGAGACTCTGATGCGGAAATACTCAATCAACCACCGACTTTCTACACCCTATCACCCCCAAACAAGCGGGCAGGCTGAAATCTCAAACAGACAAATCAAACTTATCCTGGAGAAAACTGTTGCTAAAAATAGAAAAGACTGGTCGACCAAATTGACGGATGCTCTTTGGGCATTCAGGACTGCATATAAGACCGACCTAGGAATGTCTCCATATAGGATAGTGTTTGGAAAAGCATGTCATTTACCCGTCGAGATAGAGCATAAAGCATTGTGGGCTATAAAGGAAATAAATCTTGATTTAAACCTTGCTTGCAACTTTCGGAAGCTGCAACTTAACGAGCTAAGCGAACTCCGCGATGAAGCTTATGATAATGCTGTAATCACAAAGAATAGGACTAAGGTTTTTCACGATAAAAACATTTTGAGGAAAACATTTTTACCTGGTCAACAAGTCCTTCTTTATGATTCACGATTACACCTTCACGCGGGTAAGCTCCGATCTCGATGGAAGGGACCTTTTGTTGTGCGGTCTGTATACCCGCACGGGGCAGTAGAAGTAGAAAATGTTAAAAACGGCACCTTTTTCAAATTAAATGGACATAGACTAAAGCCGTATTTTTCCACTGACCCCACGGAGGAGCTCTTGTTCTTACAAGAGCCAGTTTATTTGGATTAAAATTCCTCCGTCTCACCTTCATGTCCAGTATATCATTGCATCATTTTTTGAATGAAGGTGAGTAAAAAGAGTAAGTTTGGGGGAAGTTCTTCACTTAAATATTTTGCCCCCACTAATAATTCCCCCCAGGCTTACAGTTTTGTAGGTATAGCATTTGGCAACAGTGAGGACACTGTTGAAAACAAGTTTGGGGGAGGTTTGTGCTTATTTTCGCATCATTTGCATATCATCTACATAAGCACAAAACATTTCTTTAAAAATCTATAAAAATTGAAAAATTTTCAAAACCCATAAAAATTTAAAAATTTTCAAGTATAAAAATAATTTTAATATTTACACTTTTTTTTGTATATAAATAAGATAATGAAAGTTTAGATAGTGAAAAATTACATCTATGAGATTAGAAAAATTTAAGAAAACTAAGAAAATTAGAAGTTTTCTTATACGAACTAGTAATAAGTAGTTATGAGCCGTTGTCCCAAGGGTTAGTAAGATGAAAGACGTCACTAATCTGAGGATAAAACTAAGTCTGAAAAATAGTTTCTATTCTGGAAGCCAAACATTTTGAACGTTGATACCCTGCTATTCGCACTTACACACGTCTTGAAGCCTGGGATAGTAGAGGATACCTTGAAATGCTCTTGTCTTAAAGCCAAAAGTATGAAGGAAATAAAAAAAAAGAAAAGAAGTAAATGAATAAAAATATAAAGTGGAGAGAAAAATGGACACTGGTTTTGTTATCACCGAGGGCAATAAAAATGTATAGCGAGGGTGCTTCTTCACCTAGTGCCCTAAGGCCAACTGGTCTGGGAGTCACTGCTATGCCTGAGGTGGTGCAAGACGAGGAAAATACACCAAGTAAGCAAGCACAGGAGTAATCGGTCGATTAGTACCTCAAGAAGTATTAACGGTCGCATGAATGTGTGTGAGCAATCTCATCTAAATATTCATTAATTAAAAAGTACTGAGGCTGACGGACAAGAGTATGATAGCTTGAATTGAATTCTCCGGGTGTAGGGATGTCTTTACACACACGCAGGGTGATATGATCGATGTTTTGGAAGAAAGATAGGAATGAAGAATAAGACGATGTTTTATTGAGGGAGGACGTGATTTCCGACATCTTTTCATGACCATTAAGATAGGGCTCATGACAACCGAAAAGCTAGCTTAGTTGGAAACCCTAATTTTCAAAGCTTTTCTTTTACAATTCTTTTCTTTAAATGTAAATTTCATGATCTTCCTTTTATTATTGGATTTTGTGGGTGCAATCCGCTGAAAACCCTCAGGAGACAACACTCCTCCTACTAGGGACACCTAGAGGTTTAAAGGCTTGTTGCACGTGCTCAGTGCAATCGTGTTGCCTACGAAAGTGTGCTAGTTAGTTTTTCTCTTTCTTTATTTTCTCCTTCTCTTTTTAATAAAACATTCGCTCGAGACGATCGAAATTAAGTTTGGGGGTATTTGATCAGTCGAAAATATTGCATATTTTAGCCGGCAATTTCCTCATCATTTGCATTCATATAGAAGTGTTCGGTATCCGTATTTCACATATTAGAAAATCTATCACAGATTATAAGATTACATGTATTAGACCTTAAAACCAGCATTTCTAGGGAAATTGACTGCATTGCATGGCATCGCAATATTTCTATATGTCGCAACCCGTGTTTCGAAGTCTGTGCAGGAAAAGGAAAGCTTGCTCGAACATTACACCGCTCAAAAGATACGTCAACTCACTAACTTCAAATCTGGTATCAACCCAAAGGAGCAATCACAAATCAACATATCAAAGAAAGCTACAAATAGCAGTCCAAGACAACACCTAAATGAACAAGGCCCAAGCCCCTTAAAGAGCCGCGGATCCGCGGCCAGAGCCGGCCTAGGCCGCGGATCCGCGGCTACTTGATGACTTCATCTCCTGAATTTTGGTCTACAGTTCTTCATTCATAGCCTACAGTTCAGAAAAGCATGACATTTTCTAGAAGACTCCAGGGACTTCTACCAGATCAGCAAACACTTTGATCTACACTAAACTAGCCTATCATTCTAGAACTTTCCCCCTAAACCCTAGCTTAAACCCTAAGCTAAGTCTAACAAACTCTCTCAACAAACTTTTGGAGGGAACTACCATTTCAAACCTAAACCTAGGGTTTGGGGAAGTCTATAAATAGAAGCCTAGACCTAGGGTGAAAAAAAGAATCATCATAGTGTGGAGATAGATAGAATCAACCCATTTTATAGTTTTTTTTAGCCAATCTCCTTCTTCATCTCCTTCCTCCTCAATTCTAGTGAGAGGGGTTGTGGGAAACCCTAACCCTAATTCCAATTAAAGATCAAGATCCCGAGTACCCATTAAGCAAGAAGCCTTACAACCTTTAGGAGCGGAGCCGATCTTCAACGGAGCAAGCGATCCGAGCCGATCCACGACTCACGAAGCCGAGCGACGCCCGATCAACGATTTAGATTCTTCCTCTTGTAGTTCTTGAAGCGAATATAATCAAAATTGTTGGGATAAATAAAGGTGATATTCTTTTATCTTGTTTTCTTTAAATTCTGCATCATGATATCTTTACAATTTGTGAATCTTTTCTGTGTGGTGATGTGTGAATAAAACACCGCTCGTCGAGGAGTAGAGACGGTTAATAGAATGATGATGTAACATAGCTTTAATCGATTCTTGAGTCCTACGAGTTTTGTAAACCCTAGCAAGTTCAAGAAACGACGACCCATTTCGTTTCGATGCTTTCTTGATTGACATCGATCGAAATTGGAGAGTCACGATCGTTTCTTGAATTTGGTAGAGGCTAGAAAAGGAATGATATCGACGAAAGAACAAGGGTTAAAAGATGAACCCTAGTTTCATCAAGAAAGCCCTAACTCTCATCGATGATCATCTATCTAGTATCAATCCTTCGAAGGACAAGAACACGATATCTTTAGATTACATCACGTCTATTGATCCTATCGATTCCTACGAGCCTCTTTTAGATTCTTGATTGTTGATTGGAAATATCATCAATACACCGATTTTTGACTGTTTATCTTTTTCTTAATTCTTGAATAGAATAGTGACACTTGAAAATCAATACTCTTGAATCATGTTTTCGTTTATCTTAGCTTAACTTTTCAATTCAAGCATATCAATACAACGAATCGTGCAATCCCTGTGGACGATCCGCACTCATTCATGAACTACAATTGACACCGTAGTTTGATTGCGGTCAAAATATTTTTTGGTTGTGAAGTTCTTTATAAATTTTCTACATACTACACAACAGGAAAATCTAACAATCAATGCTCTTGAAAGTTTAGATTGGTTTTTAGTTTATCTAAACAGGATGGCTCCCACTGTCTCTCGAATCCCTCCTCAAACCATAAAGGAAGAATTAGTCAGGATGAATCTCACCGTACAATACTTGCTTAACCGTTCAGCCAGGCCAGTGTCGGTACTTCAATGGAGGTTTTCCAACGCTTTCGCGAAGTTCCATAATTAAGTAATCTCTTTTCCCTGTGGGCGTAGCCCCGCTAACACCTTTCTAGACACCTACTTGGTTTATAGCATTGATCGTTAAGTGAGAAAGTTCCCGAGGAGTAGTATATAATCACAGTAGGATCGGGACCCAAAAATCATTGCGTGATAAAACTGAAGGAATCCTACCAGAATCATCACACTCCAAATGGTATGCAGCACTAGCAAGTTTCAGTTTCTTTAGAAACTCCCGATGTAGATTTTAGCCCCATGCTCTTATGACCTTGACGAAGGCCAACATATCATAAGTCACATGTCAAGTTCTACCCGTCATTGTCCAGGTTAATTTGAACCCACCCATACATACCCTTGACGAAGGCCAAAATAGCAGTACGACTGTCCCAAACCAACGCATCTATCTATGCTACAGATAAATATTCAGCAGCTACCAATCACTATGCCTTGGTGAAGGTCAAAATACATAGCTTGAATACTACTGAATATTTAACTGAAATGACGGAGGGCTACGAATGGTTTTGGCGAAACCGTGGACGTAGTGAACTTGATATAATCGATGGAACGAGATAGCTTTTAAAAGGAGTGGTTGATGCTCCGCATTTAAAAGTTGGTTTTTGAAAAGAACCGAGTGGTTTTGAAAGTGTTCCAATGACTTTTACTTGGTTTATTTTCTTGCATTAATTTTAATGCGCCCCATCATTTAATCCTACCATTGCAGAAAACAACGAAAATATGACGTACGCTTATGCCATCCGCATTCGCCACGGGTCCCGTCATCACCCGTTAGGTTACTTAACTAATGACAGAGCGGGGACTGGACTAGGACGGATACAAAACATAAGCAGCGCCTAAATAGATATCATATATAGCAATGATAGCCATTCCAGATCACAGATAAACACTTTGGATATACTAGGAATCCGCGATTCGTTCGAGCCTGCAACGAAAAGCGGATTACACGGTCACGATTAATAGCCAATACCCCACCCTAGACCCTTACGGGTGCGGCAAACTACTCGCCAAGTATCCGAAGCGATGCAACCTCCCTCAACGACGTGAGTAGGCCACTCGTTACTTCGAGATACCCGGTAGTTTGTGCACCCCACCTTGGGTCTATCCTAGGAGCAAAAACAGTAAAAAGAAATTATACAATGGCGGCTACAACCTCATCCCGGATGTGCGGCCAAACAAATAATATTACATCAATTTACAAATTATACATGAATGAAAGAAAAAGAAACTCTCATCTCACATCCACCCGGCTATTCATCCGCGACAATCCAACGAGTTCATATACACAAACCATCAACATTACAGATCACAGATATGTATAACCCCCACTAATCGACGTAGAGCGATTAGCAGACGTTCAATACATATATAACATCACAGATAATATCCATTAGCCAAAGTCTATGGAATATCGATCAAAATATGGATTTGTAACCACCCCAAAGCAAATTTGTTCTCTGGTAATCTTGGTAGAAACAAACTATATTAAAAATCCCAAAACCTCCAACTAAGTACACTACACCAAACTCGGTTCACGGCCGAGTCAACTCGGCCGCGGATCCGCGGCAAGAAGCATGTTCTTGCCGCGAAACCGCGGTGCTTTGACCGATTCAGTGGATCGTTTTTGGTGGGTGTCTTTAGAAAACCCTGAGCCGATTTTTCATGTATGTCAAATAATTTTTTGAGCAGTATAAAAAATCGGCAGAAAGTTGATTTTTCTTGGACATGTTTTGTGATTTTTTTCCGATCGATATTCTAAATACTTTGCTAACTTGCTAATTTATGTTTAACTAGACTCTGATACCACTGTAAGTCCACGTTGCTCACCCCGGTTCTTACGGGGAGGCGGAAATGGCGAAAAACAATTTTTGGCACAAAGGCAACATGGACTAAAGCACGGATATTTGCTAAACTACAAACTAGCAATCTACAAGAGGTGCTATCTACTATGCCTTAGAAATTATAGCTCACGATACCGGTCCTTCGGGTCTTCATTCCGCTGTCCCGCTCGTCCATCCAAGCTTCGAGGATTGATTCGGATCTTGGTCACCTCCGCGGCCTCCTTGAGTCGAAGACGATCCACCCAAGAGTTGTACACCAAGCTCCACCTCGAACCGAGGCAACTAGGGCAACAAGATCGCTAGTTTTGATGTCCTAGGTTGTGTAGAAGAGGTAGATGGAAGTGTTTGTCTATTTGGATCCTTTTTCTCTCAACACATGAGATCAAAGGATGTTTTCAAGAAGAGGAAGAAGAAGGAGAATAAGAAACCATGGAGCTCTATTTCTTTTCTTCTCACAAGAGAGAGAATGAGAAATGAATTATCAACTCAAGAAAAAAGGCACCATGGTTCAATAATACATAAACACCATCATTACCAATCCTTTCATGATATAGTTGATGGCTACTAATGACTTAACCATTTTCATAATCCAAAAAGAAAAGGAAATCCAAAGAAAACTCTAGACCTCTCATGAAGGTCAAAATCAACTTTGGTCAAACGGTCAACAAAGTCAAGTGTGGTCAAATAAGGTCAAATGGTCAAAGCAATTAGCCATCACATAATTATCACTGAAAGGATTAGTAAATAATGTCCCCGGCTCATAATGGCTTTGACCGAACGAATTGTCAAAACCCTAATGAGCCTGCCACATAACGGTTTTGGCCGAACCAACTACCAAAACCCTAATGAGGCACCTCCTCCTTCTTCGCTCCTCAAAACTGTGCATACACACCCACATCCGCATTCGGTAGAATGCGAATGCACAGAAGACATAACTAATCCATCCGTGCAATACTAGGATCGGGCTTAAACCAAAGCCCACTAGCATTGCCTGCCCGAACAGCATACGCATACTAGTGCACGTAAGTGATCGAAGCCCTTCCGTAAAACCAGACGGCCTCTACACGTTTCGCTCAGTGCAGGGAAACTCTCTGTGTAGGACTCTAAAGACTCGACACTACGCTGGTAGTGGGTTTAACCACAGACCGCAAGCGGCACTAGCTGTACGTAACGGTCCCAAGGTAGATGTCGATAAGAAGGCCGATGAGGTAAACCCATCCGAACTCCTACTGAGCCTGGATGTGACAATCTCCGTACAGTCCGGTCTGTTCGTCAAAGAATATCGCATGGCGGGCCTAGGGGGTGGTAAACGTCAGTCCCGTAATAGCGGTACAAGTCGTGTCGGAGTGTAGCCCAGAACACCTTAAGATAACACTGGAAACCTACCAGTATATATCGCTTGCCCTGGCCAGGGACTACATGTGTAATGGCTCTCCTAGACACAGTGCGATATCAACCCCCAATACCGGGAGAGACGAATCCTGTCTAACCGTCACTGCCTCCAAGTGCTTCGGGACTGCACCCAACTACTACCTGTTTGCACGACTCCTTTAAGCCGTGGTAGGGTAGTAATCTAAGTACAGTGGGAACACACTCGAGGCGAAGTGACAGTGTCAAGTCAGCGGACTAAGCTGTACTCATGTCACCTGGGAACTGATAACTGACGATAGGTATAATACCGACCAACAGTTCCCGACGAGCCCTGTCCAGTGTACTCGTAACCTAACGAGCACCCGCATACTATCTCCAGTATGACGTACTGATGGCTGTGGGACAGACCATCTCCCCTGCTGGGATGAGAAGCGCTTACGCTAGTCTACTCCGGAGTATCGATGCCCTGTCTTGATAGTCCTACGACTAGGGACCTGTATAAGGATGTGCTTATAGATTACCTAGCCCCCACAAGTATGACTGCCATCACAACGCTGGTAATCAAGAAAAGATCCTAAGGGCTTTACTAATATGTATAAGCGATATGCTAAAAGAAACACATGCACATATTGAAGTAGAGACAAACCAAGTAGCATACTACTATTTTGAGCAAGATTGTCTATACAACTGTGAATATCCCAAGCTTCCATTAAGTAATATACAAGCTAGTATGATACAGTAATGGACTCTAGGGCATATACACTAACAGAATGTGTGTATCATATATAGAAATAGTATCATTATTACGGTTATCAAGTCAACACTTGACTTGGTATTCCGGCTTTAAAACCGGCTAGTATAATATTCGTCCGATTGAACATGTATATCAAATATACATGTTTTATCGAACTCATGTAAGTATCCATATACATACATCACATCGCATTTTTCCCCGCAGGCACTTTCATTGCGGGACTCTAAAGACCTGTCAATATGCTGGCGGTAGGTTATACATGATCGTATCCGATTGAATCTGAAACACTTTCAGATTCAACCCCCTTTTTGGTTAATTCACAAGCTCGTCAGTGGCACTAGCTGTACATAAACGCTACCTAGGTATGAGCAAGATAAAGGCAGGTCGACGAGCGAACTCATCCGGACCCACCAAAGTCTATAAGTGACAGTCACCGTACAGTCCAGTCTCTTCATCAAGGAGTATCACATACCGGGTCTGGGGAGTGGAATCGGTCAGACCCCCAATAACCCGATAAATCGTGCTGACAGAGGACTCATAACCAAAGAGATGCAACTGGTAAACTTACCAGTTTATCTCTACTGCCATGGCCACGGACTTCTGACAATATTCGTGTCCTGCACAGTGCGATATCGACTCCCGATACCGGGAATGATGAGTTTCTTCGACCGCTCACTGCCTCCATGTGCTTTGAGACTGTACCCAACTAAAACCTGTTTGCAGGACTCAGTAAAAACCTGTTTGCAGGACTCAGTAGAGCCGTGGTAGGGTAGTAATCAAAGTATAGTGGGAACATACACAAGACACTGTGGCAATTTCAGGTCTAGGGACTACCCTGTACTCAGGTCATCAGAGAACTGCTATCTGACATTGGTATAATACCATCCAGGATTTCTCAGCGAGTCCGTCCAGTGTAACTCATCCAATGAGTACCTGTATACAATCATCCGTGTCAAACACCAAGGGCTATGGGATCAGCCATTGCCCCATACAGGGTTATGAAACGTATACACTAGTCTAAACAGAGTACCGATACCCTATCTCGAAACTCCTACTACTAGGGACATTTAAGGATGTGCTTATAAACTACCAAGCTCCACTAGTATGATCCTTATCACAATCCTGGTAGTCATGTAAAGATCCTTTGGGCTTTATCTCATGTATTATCGATATGCGATAACTAGTAACACGCATTCATATGACAGATAAAATCAAAAAAGATAGCACATTATAATCTTGAGTAAGACTGTTTTTGATATAGGCCCTCCTTGAATTCAGTAATTGCATTCCCGCATTTACGATAGTTGCCTTGAGGGCCCAAATATCCAACACATATTAAGATAGAATCAAACCACACAACATACTATTATATTGACCAAGACTGTTATTATATCCGTGTACATTCCAAGCCCAAAATGTAATATACAATCCAGTACTATATAATAATGATCTCAAGGGCATATATCACAAACAGGTTGATCCCACAACCATTGGTGTTTGACACCAAATATTGTATACAGGTGCTCATTGTAGAATGAGCACACCAAACGGACTCGCCGAGAACTCTTAGATGGTACCATACCTATAGTTAGATAGCAGTTCTCTGGTGAAACTTGAACAGGTTAGTCTGTAGATCCGAGATTGTCATAGTGTCATGTGTGGTTCCTACTATGCTTTGATTACCTCCCTACGACGATCTACTGAGTCATGAAAACAGGGGGTAGTTAGGTACAGTCCCGAGTCACACAAATTTAGTGAGCGATAGGAGGGGTTTCGTCTCTCCCATTATTGGGAATTGATGTTGTGCTATATGCTATTGGCTATAACCGCAAGTCCCTGGCCACGGCCGATGAGATTTACAGATAAGTGTTATCAGTAGTTTCTCGATAGGTTATAGGCCACACATCGATATGATTTACAAGTTATTGGGGTCTGACGATACCACCCTCCAAACTTGATATGCAACATACTGTAAGTCTACGATAGCGACCCGGCCGTCTAACAGACGCCAAATGCGGAACAAAAACTTTTTAACTGGCGCTATCGTATACTATAACCCAGATCTGCCAGTATTGCTAAAATAACAAACTACAAAGTGGGTAGAAATTTTATACCGAACGATCCGAGTCCTTCGTTCTTTAACCATCATCCCACACTTTTTTGCGGCTGTTCCGGTCTCGTCGATCTCCGATCTTCTTGTCCAGGTGGCACCACATCAACGGATCTTTAAACGGGCTCCCGCCTCTGACCCGAGGCAACTCGGTCATCAAGTTTGCTAAAAGAGATGACCAAGATTGATGTAGAGAATGAGTAGAACACTTTGTTTCACTTCGTCCAAAGCCATGGACGAACGGTTAATGAAATTGCCTTTTTGGAATCGAATGAAATGAGAAATTGAGCTATCAAATTTCCATGAATCAAAAACCATGACCTTTTTAATCAATTCATCTCTTTTCTCTCATGAAGGGGCCGGCCATATAAAAGGAAGGAGGAGGGTGAGTGTCGGAGGAAGAGAGTGACCATAGGCTATAAAATCCTAAGCAAATACAAAAAGGAGTTAATGCAAAAGCATGAGTCATATTAACACATCATCAAAAACCAATAATGCAATAATGAGTCACTAACCTAGTCACCTCTTCAAGAAGCTTCCACACTCATGACTCACCTCATGACTCACCCTCATGAAGAAAAGATAAATCCGTATTTTAATGTTTAATACGGGTAATAGAAAACTGGAAACAGGCAACTTCCAAAAGCGATCCCGAAACAAATTTCAGGATAACCCCATAACAGTAAAAACATACCCGCGTTTGTATTACGACTGAAAACAAATGCAACTGAGACAAAGATATTATATCTACACAGTATAATACTCAGATCCGGCTTAAACCGAAGCCCACCAGTATTATCTGCCCGAAAAATGACACATGTGTAAACGCACGTGCATTTTCCGAACCCTGCCATAAAACCATACGGCCTCTACAACGTTTCACCCGAACTTGGGAAACTATCTGTGGGGGACTCTAATGACTCGTCAGTACCCTGGCAGTGGGTTTAACCATAAGCCGTCAGCGGCACTAGCTGTGCGTAACGGCTGCTCATGTACTGACCTCAAGGGAAGCCGATGAGCGAACTCATCCAGGAACCGTACTGAGCCTAACAGTGACAATGTATATACAGTCTGGTCTGTTCGTCTATGAGTATCGCATATCGGCCCAGGGGGCTGGTAACGTCAGACCCCGAATAGCGGTATAAGTCGTATTGGAGTGAAGCCCAGAACACCCTGAGATACTACTGGAGTACCTACCAGTAAATCTCCTACCTCGGCCGAGGATTTGTGTAATGGCTCTCCTAGACACAGCGCGATCTCACCCCCAATACCGAGAGATACGAATACCCTGCCGATCCGTTCACTTGCCTCCATGTGGCTCGAGACTGTACCCAAAAGAGACCTGTTTGCACGACTCCTTTGAGCCGTGATAGGGTAGAAATCAAAGCACAGTGGGAACTCACATGAGACAAATGACGACCTCAGGTCGATGAACCAACCTGTACACATGTCACCAGGGAACTGCTATCTGACGATAGGTATAAACCAACTAGCAGGTTCCCGGCGAGTCCTTTCCGTTGTACTCACAACCCAATGAGCACCTGTATACATCTTAGGTGATCCAACTGACACCAGTGGCTTGTGAGACCGGCCACCGCCCCTCGTCGGGGTCTCGACTGTATACACTAGTCTATTCCGGAGTATTGATGTCCTGTCTCGAAACTCCTATGACTAGGGACCACTATTAAGGATGTGCTTATAGACTACCCAACTCTCACGTATATGATCGCCATCATACTGTTGGTAGTCAAGCAAGATCCTAAGGGCTATATCAACGTGTAACAGTGATCAATCACCTGAATCTGTACACGACTGATAAAAGCAAAAAAGATAGCATACTATCATCTCGAGTAAGACTGTACTACCAGTATAGGTCCTCCTCAATCATTGCAAATCACGTGCCTGCGATCCAATAATTGACTTTGAGGGCACTATATCCAACAATCTCCCACCTGCACTTAAGGCTAATTATTGCGATGTCGCATACTCACAGCCCGTGTGATACCGAACATCCAACTCCTCTTCTAATAAGTTTCACAAAGCCCGTTTGTAAAACTATTGTGTTCGAGAAATAACCTCAGCGAGTAGATCCGCCCCGATGTTTCTTTCTATGTCTCTCTTAATCTCAAGTTCGCGGAGAAAGCCATTTCCGAATTGAGTAATACCTGTCTTAGAATATGTCTGGATATCTGATGGGACCTAGTTCATAAATGAACTCCAAATCCAAACTTCTTAGACTGTATCAATCACTGAAACTAATCAGTGTCCAGCACCATGGCTCCCACAGTATCCTTTTCGACCACCTGTCCATAATACTGTCCCTCATCAGAGTGAAAACTATAACTCTGACAATCACTCTGTCATCCATGTCACCTTTGAAACCTGGAATGATAACCGTCTCCTGAAGGAGGCTGCCGTCATCAATTCTGTAGAACATGCACTTATGTTCTAAAACTGCTTCCTTATGTTTCTTCAGGATTGGATTAATATAAACTTATCGCATCTAGTGTAAAAACAACATCTGGTGTGGTACTTGACATCTCATGATTGACTCAATTGCCTAAGCAAGTGATCTGCCAAACATAAACATCCCTCTCCCCTTAAGTCTGTAAGACACCTTTAGAGAGGGTGACTCCATCACCTGCAGGTACACCACCATGCCATGAGTCATCTATTCTAAATACCTTTAGAATACTGTCAAAGTACCCACATTGGGAAACTACCCAAATCTAGATCTAAAACCATAGATCTAGAAACCAGAATGTCAGATATTATATCCATATTCTTTGTGGAGAAACAACTGTGTGACAACCACAGTACAACCGATCGTAGTATAGGAATTTTACTTCCTACTCTGTGTTTGTCATCCAAATACTAGGACATCACACCCTACTACCTTCTCAACAGATCCATCCCCTATTCTGATGAAGTCAAACCTATGACTGTCACATCAAAATTAGATGATCTATTTCCGCTATATTTGCTCAAGTGTATAAATAGACATAAGCTTCTTGCCCACTATGCTTCCGCTGCTCCCACTGACCACAACAACCCTCTGGCAGAATAATATATACGTGCACTTCTAAAGCGAGTTTACAACAACGCTATACTTAACCTCCTGTCGGGTCTCATAGCCTGGAACAACAGTAGTGTCAAGTCTGGGTAAATAAGAACCTCCCTGTCACCGTCCTTGAGGCTACCGGAGTACCTCTCGGGTGTCTGAGGTTACCCACCATATCTGCGGAGTGGCTAATGGAATGTCAAATCTGATTGAATCTTTAGGTCCTATTAAATTTTCCGTAATCGTTTGCGGTTCTGAAATCACTTCCAGTTCTACCATACTCCCACTACTGTTTTCTGAAAAAATCCATTTTACTAAAACTGTGGCGAGTCAAGAACAATATCACTATTGATCTTCCAGATGGTACAAAGTCAACCCTCGTCATAGCCTGGGCCAACCCACAAACAACCATTATAGAAACGTGCCCTGAGTTATCCAGAGTCTGGTTTTATGCATAAGCCGGACAATTCTCCGTACCTTAACAACGTTAAGATATGAACCATTCTATATCCAATATAGAAACTTTGGCACTGATTTAATTGGAACCAGATTCTAATCATGCAGTTGTCTCCAGTGCATATCAAATTTATGGAGAGAGGCTAAACAATATTACTCAACTTAGGAATGCATCCAATTATGATTAACCCGAAAGAGAAATATGTTTCTCCAAACCATTACTATAAACTGAATACCAATTACAAGTATCTACATCTTCGATCTCTTTGAAGAATCCCGATACCTGTGACATCTGGTTCCCTACTTTATTCTTATAACCCCAACTTCTCAAAACTTAGACCTTGTATTTCTACGAAACACTTGTCTAAAAACTAGAAAAGTCACAAGTAAACAGAACATAGTACGAGGACCAACCCCTTTGTCCTGATGAACACTGGACAACATACAATACTCTGTATAAGTCCGCTGAGTTGAATAACTCAAAACCTGTGCATCGTAGGTTGAAAACTATACTTATGGTTAAGAACTACTCCGTTGTTCAATGCTCCTTACCCAATCGACAACTGATATAGGTAAATGTCATGGACATAATTTCAAAAAGTTATATCTCACTTTATAAAAATAAACGTACAGATATATCATTTTGAAATTGGTGCACAACAACGGATACTCAAAACCAAATACATGTAGTCCGGCAAAAACTCAGGCGACTTCCTCAAATATCACCAATTACAACGAATTCCGATATAATGAGGATGATCACCTTATTCCCAATAACCTACTCCCACTCATCATCTGTAAAACCATACAGATGTGAGAATCATACCTGGTAAATACATACTCTGGAGTAAGTATCTAATCGGGAAATCAGTTTTCCTTTAATAATGCACTGAAACATGAAAATATTTCGTAGGGGTATCCTGGTATTCATAGTAATACATCTTTCATAATCCAATTCATGACTATATTCGTATATTTCATTGCCATCTCTCCAAATCCATTTATTTGTCTTTAGTCATTACCTTCTGTACACCATCGTTAGGCCAAATGGTTTTCTTCCTTCCCTACCATTCGGCACCAGCATATAGTTTGGAAGAAGACTATCCAGTAAGCATAATAGGTGTACTTTCCTAAACCAAGGAGTACTCGTATCTTGAGAGAAGGTGATAATAAAAGACAACTGAATAATACCTTATTCTATTTCTTCCGAACTGGGGAAAAAAGCAAAGGTGAAATAGGAGTGGCGATGAACTACGCGGTTTGGTCGTGAATGCTAACAGTCACAATTTACTTTGCTCTCTTTCTAATCCCTTTATTTTTTCTTTACATATTACCTTCTGCACACCCTACTTAGGCTAATTGGTTTTCTTCATTCCCTACCTTTTGGCACCTGCCTATGGTTTGGAAGAAGACTATCCAATAAGCGTAATAGGTTTACTCTCCTAAACTAAGGAGCCCTCGCAACCTGAGAGAAGGTGATAATAAAAGACAACTGAATAAACCAATTCTATTTTTCCTGAACCTGGATCCATCCATGAAGAAGTCCCTTCGAGTTCGTATATAACCATACGATGGATCTATCCAATGGAAGTGGATGTCCGAAGTAATAAGGGGTGTTCAGAGAAATGCAAAGGGTAAAAGAAGGAGCGGCAATGACTTATGCAACTCGGACAATCCAAAAGCCAGTATTTTAAGAAGGTTCGGTCAACTTGGTCACTGAGTCATAGTCTAGGGTCGGTCAATAGTCGCTGCCAAAGAGAGAGAGAAAAGAAACACTCTGCGTGCACTCTAACCTAGATCAGAATGGTTATCGCTTTATCTAATCAGGAAACCTCCGACTGTACTGTCAAATTCTCTTCCAAACCGGAAAGAAGAATCAATCGGGATCACCCTAAGAGTAAACTAACTCATCAGTGGGAATCGGGATCCAACTCTTATCGCATGATAACGTGACGGTATCCACTCATGTTATCACACTCCAGTAGGTATGCGCACACTTGGCAAGTTTCAGTTTCTTTAGAAACTCCCGATATGATTTTTGCCCCATGCTCTTATGACCTTGGCGTTGGTCAAAATGTCATAAATCACATGCCAAGTTCTACCCGTCACTATCTTGTCAATTCGAACCCACCCGTACATGCCCTTGACGTTGGCCAAAATGGCAGAATGACTGTCCCAAACCAACTCATCTATCTATGCAACAAATGAATACCCAGCAGCTACCAAACACTATGCCTTAGCGTTGATCAAAATACATAGCTTGAGTACTACTGAATACCCAAAAGAAATGACAGAGGGCTACGGCTGGTTTTTGGTGAAAAACCTTTAACGTAACGAACTTTACATCGCTGAAGGAACTTGATAGCTTTTTATAAAAATATAGTGACGAAAACCTTTGCTAAAGAGGTCACTCCCGGTGAAGGGATCTCGGCTCTTTCCTCGTGGAATGAGGTGCAGGATATTCCAACTGAATACCACGATGCAAAAAAACTTGTAATCGACTATAATGAAGTTATTACCCTGACGCAAACTTCTGCCCAAGGGGTCACTCCCGGTGAAATGATATCGGCCCTTGCCTCGTCGAATGAGGTGCAGGATATTCTAACCGAATACCGCTATGCAAAGCAAAAGGAAACGTCTTTGTAATAACACTTTTTAAAACTGTTCCAACAACTGCCAAATAGGTTTGTTTTCCTTTGCATTGATTAGAATCAACACAGTCCCATCAATTAATCATACCAGAAAAGAACGAAAATAAAATGTACGTATATATGCCATCCGCATTCGTCACTGGGTCCAGTCATCACCCATTAGGTTACTTAACTAACGACAGAGCGGAGACTGGACTAGCGCGGGTGTAAAACATATACAACATCTACTGTATATATACTAATATACAATAATCGCTCCAGGCATGATAATATGCAACATTACAGAAAAGTAATAAGCATCACAGAACAATACAGATGATCTGGGATCCCCGGGTTTCACAGAGCCGCTACTGAAACCCGACGTTCCCCTGGTCTTATGGATAGCCTGTGCAGTGAAACCTAGACCCCTACGGGTGCGGCAAGTTACCCGCCAAAACCTGAAGCGAGGCAGCCCTCTACAGCATAGTGAATGGACCACCCTGCACTTCAGGGAATCCGGTAACTTGAGCACCCCTCCTTGGGTCAACCAGTACCCCCTACGAGTGCGGCGAATAGTCTGCCAATTCTAGAGTGAGGCCCCTCTGCCTCTCAAAGTCATGAGATGCGAACCTGTTGCCCTCCAGAACCCGGCTATCCATGCACTCCGTCGCGGGGTAAAACCTAGTACAGAAATGAAAAATATGTACAACGGGTACATCGACCTCAGCCCGGTCGTGCCCCAAAAGAATATTATACAAACAGGCTATGACGGTAGTCCACATGTTGGACGCTCTCCCCGCAATATCAAATGTACAAATAAATCCAAACCGCACTACCATTGCACACTGCTATCCACCACGACAAATCCGCAACATCACAGCACAACACAGAACATCAACGCGAATGTCACGTTCGCAAATCCGTCTAAAAGAACTATTGCAATCAGACGAAATTTACCGCTCAAATGACATTCACGGTCAGAGATATAATGTAAGTACTGTAAACTAACGCGTTTAAATTTCGATCAACAAAACTTTCCGAAGTGGGCCCCTCGTACATCTGCTGTATAGTAAAAAAATATGGGCCCAAAAGAAATATTCCAGAAACTACTATTTTCAATGTAGAACTTAGTGTAGAAAAATGGTTCACTGTAGCTCTAAAACGGCCCCGGAACCGCGGCCAAAATAGGGTTCGTGCGGCGGTTCCATGGCGCTTTGGAGTCAACAGTTGACAAAATTTCACCAGTATTCTTAGAAAAGCCTGCATGATTTTCTGAGATGCTCAAAATATTTTTTAGACCTGTTTAAAAATTCGACAGAAACTTTTCACAGAAAATTGCGATTTTTGAAATTCCGTTCGATCGATATTTTAAACGCATTAGCACAACTTAGTAAAGCTTTATGGGGTGGCTCTGATACCACTGTAAGTCTACGGTAGCGCCCCGGCCGTCTAACAGACGCCAAATGCGGAACAAAAACTTTTTAACCGGCGCTATCGTATAGAATTACCCGGATCTGCCATTATTGCTAAACTAACAAACCACAAAGTGGGTAGAAATATTATACCGAACGATCCGAGTCCTTTGTTCTTTAACCATCATCCCAAGCTTTGTTGCGGCTGCACTGGTCTCGTTGATCTCCGATCTCCTCGTCCATGTGGCACCATGTCAACGGATCTTTAAATGGGCTCCCGCCTCTGACCCGAGGCAACTCGATCATCAAGTTTGCTAAAAGAAATGACCAAGATTGATGAAGAGAATGAGTAGAACACTTTGTCTCACTTCGTCCAAAGCCATGGACGAACAGTTAATGAAGTTACCATTTTGGAATCGGATGAAATGAGAAATTGAGCTATCAAATTTCCATGAATCAAAAACCATAACCTTTTTAATCAATTCATCTCTTTTCTCTCATGAAGGGGCCGGCCATATAAAGGGAAGGAGGAGGGTGAGTGTAGGAGGAAGAGAGTGACTATAAGCTATAAAATCCTAAGCAAATACAAAAAGGAGTTAATGCAAAAGCATGAGTCATATTAACACATCATCAAAAACCATTAATGCAATAATGAGTCACTAACCTAGTCACCTCTTCATGAAGCTTCCACACTCATGACTCACCTCATGATTCACCCTCATGAAGAAAAGATAAATCCGTATTTTAATGTTTAATACGGGTGATAGAAAACTGGAAACAGGCAACTTCCAAAAGCGATCCCGAAACGAATTTCAGGATAACCCCATAACAGTATAAACATACCCGCATTTGTATTACGACCGAATACAAATGCAACTGAGACAAAGATATTATATCTACACAGTATAATACTCGGTTCCGGCTTAAACCAAAGCCCACCAGTATTATCTGCCCGAAAAATGACACGTGCATAAATGCACGTGCATTTTCCGAACCCTGCCATAAAACCATACGGCCTCTACAACGTTTCGCCCGAACATGGGAAACTATCTGTGGGGGACTCTAATGACTGGTCAGTACCCTGGCAGTAGGTTTAACCACAAGCCGTCAGCGGCACTAGCTGTGCGTAACGGCTGCCCATGTACTGACCTTAAGGGAAGCCGATGAGCGAACTCATCCAGGAACCCTACTGAGCCTAACAGTGACAATGTATATACAGTCTAGTCCGTTTGTCTATGAGTATCGCATATCGGCATAGGGGGCTGGTAACGTCAGACCCCCAATAGCGGTATAAGTCGTGTTGGAGTGAAGCCCAGAACACCTTGAGATACTACTGGAGTACCTACCAGTAAATCTCCTACCTCGGCCGAGGATTTGTGTAATGTTTCTCCTAGACACAGCGCGATCTCACCCCCAATACCGGGAGAGACTAATCCCCTGCCGATCCGCTCACTTGCCTCCATGTGGCTCGGGACTGTACCCAAAAAAGACCTGTTTGCACGACTCATTTGAGCCGTGATCGGGTAGAAATCAAAGCACAGTGGGAACTCACACGAGACAAATGACGACCTCAGGTCGATGAACTAACCTGTACACATGTCACCAGGGAACAGCTATCTGACGATAGGTATAATTCCAACTAGCAGGTTCCCGGTTAGTCCTGTCCAGTGTACTCATAACCCAATAGCACCTGTATACATCTTAGGTTATTCAACTGACACCAGTGGCTTGTGAGACCGACCACCGCCCCTCGTCAGGGTCTTGACTGTATACACTAGTCTACTCCGAAGTATCGATTCCCTGTCTCGAAACTCCCACGACTAGGGACCACTATTAAGGATGTGCTATAGACTACCCAACTCTCACGTATATGATCGCCATCATACTGTTGGTAGTCAAGCAAGATCCTAAGGGCTCTATCAACGTGTAACAGTGATCAGTCACCTGAATCTGTACATGACTGATAAAGGCAAAGCAGATAGCATACTATCATCTAGAGTAAGACTGTACTACCGGTATAGGTTCTCCTCAATCATTGCAATCATGTGCCTGCGATCCAATAATTGACTTTGAGGGCACTATATCCAACACATATCAGACAAAGAGAGGAGACTGTATTGTAAGTATTGCTTATAGGATCTACAGGGAGTTTGGAAAAGTTTACTTATTGATCTTCTATTCATTCAATAGTTGGGTAGCTGTTACGTGCAGTTAATACCGCCGACGTACTTGTAGGTGTTTGATGTGATCATTACCAACTACCAGTTTTTCGACGAGTCTTCAGAGTCCCACATAGAGCTTTTCTAGCTCAAGTGAAACGAAATAGAGCATGTATAGAGATATGTGTGGGAGCTCGATTAAATATGGGTATATGATACCGTATTCTAATCTAGCGTTCTTTAATATTAGCCGGATTATATATGATATAACCGGATTATTAAATCAAGTGTTGATTTATTAATTATATATATATATATATATATATATATATACTCACTTGATATTTTCTTCTCATTATATATTTTTATATATGATATAAATATACATATGGGTATGTGTGTGACATGGTTTCTTATACACAAGAGTTGTGTATATGAGAATAACATGGGGTTAAAGGATAAGAGGGTAATGGCATCTTATTTGAATTTAAAAAGAAGAAAGAATGAGTCATTTGTTTAGAACATGGTAGCAACCATTACTCATTTCTCTTTTCTTTATAATTCATATAAGGTTTATCATTTGATCTTATTCTCACAGCACCAAGCCATTCTCATCTCCATCTCCATCTTCTTCAGATTCTTCTCTTGAATTACTATTCATTCAAGAATAAAGAAAAAGAAAAAGAAAAGAAAAATTAAGTGAGCTAAAACCCTAATTTTTCAATCTAAACAAAAATAGCAAATTAGTTTATGTTGTTATCTTCACTAAAACCTTGTTCAGTGAAGTGAGAACTTTAGTTAGAAAAGTCTGAAGGTGGATCATCTTCGACATAGAAGATCTTGAAAAAGCTAGTTCAAGTCTTTAAGTGGAGCTCATGGAAGGGTTCAAGGGAATACTACTAGGAACTTTAGAAGTGAAGGACTTGGTTAGAAAGGTTGTAGCTCCTTATCACTTAGTTAAACTCATGTTTGTTTTCTTTTAACCCTAAACCTTTAGTTTGATCCTAGTTTATAGACTTAGCTGTCTAGAATTTTTAAAATTGCATACTTACTTTTGTTAAAACCCTAGTAGCTGTGCTAGCATCTACTTTCATTGTATCAGAGCCAAACTAGAGGTTTATGCAATATTTAGACGAATATAAAGTGTTCGATCTTCCGTTTTATATTCGACTAAAACACCTCTCTGTCCATTTTTCCAAACTGTAATATTTTTCATATTAAAATTTCTCAGAAAATCATGCAGGATTTTTTATAGGCCAGGAAGAAAACAGAGATCATAACTCCTTAAAGACGCCGCGGATCCGCGACCAAGGCTATGACCTCGACCACGGATCCACCGTGCTTTAATCAAGTTTGATCTCCAATTTTCTTTTGGGGCTGTAATTTATGGAAATGGGTTTTCTGGGTGTTTTAGTTAGAGCTCAAGTGGTTGAGGTCTCTACTTATTGAAGTTGCTATGAAAGTTGATCGAAATGTTAACATCGTTTAAATGTTAGGGTTGTTTGATGTAATTTTTAGAATCCACATTAATTAGTTTTGCGAAAACTAGTTGTATAAATCTAACATTTTAGCCTCAAATGATGAGTTATCATGGAGTTTGGATTTGGATCAAAACGCTGTCGTAGTTTAATAACATATGCGAAGAATCGTCGGGAGATACGAGAGGAAAACCACACCCTATAGCCCCAATAAAGTGACCATGGGAGAACCCCATGGCCAAGAGCATCCACTTGGGTGCTCATGGCCATGGTGTCCCACCCAAGGCTACTGCATCGACGGTCTCGGGGGGTATGGCCATCCCCTAATATTCCCGATGAACCTTTGACTCAATTACCAGGAATCTTGATGAATTCTCTGGCTTTTTCCTTGAAAATGGTTTTTAATTTGAGGCTTTAAAACTAATGTTTTTGGAGTTAGGCATGAAATTCGGACTACGAGATAATTTGGGTTTATGTTGCTTACAGTTGCGGATTCTAATTGTTGTAGTTTTCATTTCTTTGCTGCGACAGTAAGTCTAATATGTGGAAGTATCCCTAATCTCGTTGCTATACGTCAACGACATTAGGGGTACATATATTTACA
Organism: Agapanthus africanus; assembly: GCA_030015575.1. Taxonomy (NCBI): domain Eukaryota; kingdom Viridiplantae; phylum Streptophyta; class Magnoliopsida; order Asparagales; family Amaryllidaceae; genus Agapanthus; species Agapanthus africanus. Next base: position 342,074,815 of record JASDDO010000001.1, on the reverse strand, counting down.
TACGTTGATGACATGTTATATTATCGTGTTCCTGTATCGATATGATATATTGGATCGTCATGACAGAATAGCGGGGGTTTATGTGAGATGAGAGTTTTTCATTTTCATTCATGTAAATTATTGTATGTATTATGCTTTTATTGGGGCATATCCGGGAGTGAGGATGTAGTCAACTTTATGTATATTATTTACTTTTACGCATTAGAATAGACCCAAGGCAAAGCCAATGTCCTCGAGAATTACTGATCTTAGGTGAACTCTGTCCGGTGTACTCATAACCCAATGAGCACCTATATACATCTTAGGTGAACCAACTTGCACCAATGGCTTGTGAGGCCGGCCACCACCCCTGGTACGAGTCTCGATCAGTATACACTAGTCTACTCTTGGAGTATCTCTCAAAACTCCCACGACGAGGGACCTTTTAAGGATGTGTTTATAGACCACCCAGCTCCCACGTATATGATCGCCATCATACTGCTGGTAGTCAAGTAAGAATCCTATGGACTCTATCAACATGTAATAGTGTCACGACCCAAAAATTAGCTCATGACCGGCACTTGAATCACGCCACGTCGAAAGGCGTAACGTAAATCAAGTATGCCGAAACCCAGAAATCTAAACTTTTTTAAGAAAACAAAAGAGGTGAAGTTTTGAAAAATAAGGTACGATGAAATCAAAAGTTTTCCTAAATACATAAACAATGGAACATAAAAATGCAAGTGGGTGTCACTAGTTGAAAGCATGTTTCGATTTTTAAAAAATTTGGGCAGCACCTCCTATGTATTTTTTTTATCCAAAACCACAATACATGATAATATAAAGGCATCCCCAAGCGAGAGCTAGCTCTGTGCCAATCGGCGGATCCACAACAATGCAAAGCATACATATAAATATACAACGCCCAACGGCGAAGTTCACCACAAAAGATAAAGAAATAAACAAGGCATCAAAACCATAAGTAGCGGAAAGCCCCTCGCTCTAAGTCTCGCAACCACAAGTCTCACTAAGTCTCATTACTTATACAAATACAAGTTTGATTGATGGAGTTGATTAGATACAATATGAATAATAAATACAAGAGGGGTACGATCCAATATGTACCACCTACCAAAGCAATCACCCGAATGCAACTGAATGCCAGCGATACCGCTGCTGATCCATATAGTAAAGTTACAAGAACTGTGGCACAACGGGGGTGAGTCGCCAACTCGTGAGTAGAAAAAAATCAACAAGTAGAAATCGAATAAACAACGAGTCATAGATCAACTGTATCATAAAGGTAATACTATGATATCTAGGGTGACCGTAACTTCATATGTGCCAACAATATAATCAAGTCCGAATGCATGTGAGTATCATCCAACCATATAATCAAATGTATGTATACATGTGGATCTTGTCCGCGTGTCAACCAGTGACACAACAACGTCATCCATGTAAATATTATAAAAGCATATGCATGGAAGTATGAGGATATAAATCAACGTGTGTCCCTCGCGACACATCAAAATCATGCAACCTGAGTGTCTAGCATCGACACTCGAAACATCTTGAAACCCATGTCCAGCATCGACACGTAAATCCTCATATCCCTCGGGCTCCGTCAGTCCGTATCGGCCCACGGGCTCCGTCAGTCCGTATCGGCCCATATCATCTCATGACTCAGGTTGGTATCCTCTGGATAACCACCGATCCCAAATACTATCACCGGTAGGTAGTGCTCCCCTGCCAGGCTCACCATCTAACAATACGAGTCTTCTCGTCCCGGGGTACTCATCGGGTCCACCATGTATCCGCAGACGGTGCCTACCGCTCCTCGAATCGGGTTTCACGTATCCATCTCAGAACCGAGAAAACACATTGTTGACACACTAAAATATCATATCAAGAGAAACCGGGTTTTTAAAATAATACATACTTTCTTTTGAAATAACCACGGTTCTCGAATCCAGAAATCTCATGAAAACAACATATCTCAATGCATCAAATCATAAAGCATGATGTATGCGACATATAACAGAAATGTAAGCATATCCGTATATCATGCAACATGGAACAGTAATCTGCACATATCTAAGGAAAACCGCTCTTTTAAATGAATGCAGTTTTAAAATATATCCTGCGATTCCCAATTTCTCCAAAGTCAAATGCAATATCGTATAAAGGTGTATATGTAACTATAGCAAGTAAATTATACAAGGGGTCATATCATGATGCAGCAGTTCTACTGTGTAGTGACATGGCAATTATCGATGATGAAGTGTGTGAGCCGTCCAATTTGTGTAAGTGTGACATACGCATCATCGATAATGGTGTAGATGTACTAGCATATGTATATGTAATGTAATGAGAGTGACATGAACGTAGCATAAAGTAAATCGTATGCGAATGCTGACAGGTATACGTATCTACAATATATCAGAGTCGGTGAATCAATCAATCGGCATCCAGCCTCATAACATCACGTACGGTATAATCCATCGTACGGCATCCTCTAGTCAAGGGTATGGATCAATCATCAAGTCAAGTCATCACGTATGGAAAATCATCGTACGGCGGCATTAAACCATTAGGAATCCTGTCAACCCATACGACAGTGAGGGTGTACGAACCTAACGACTCGTACAGCATATCACTCATGATTCACAACACCAGATATATCTATATACCTATATCCCAGGTCACATCCATAACAATCTCATATCAGGGGACTGGCAAAGGTATCAATTCTCTCATATCGACTCGCATCCGTATACCGACATATCAATCAGGTCATCATATTACATCACAGTCATCGCATTAAGTCATCTTTATATATACATTCTACCCTTACTATAAGCATACGTATCAAATCTAACATCCACACACGAACCATACGATCAGTTTTTAAAAGATGCGAATCGTAGTTTTGAAAGTAGGGCTACTGTGTTTTTAAGGCAAAGATATCGTTTGAAAATCCAAAACATCCCTCAAGGTATCTGTTTAAGAGATGCATATGATTCTTCAGTTTTGAAAAAGGTATGGTTCGGATGTCACATTTACGTCGGCTGTCTAGTCTTATAGTATCTAATACGGCAATATCATCAATTGTCATCCTTCTATAAGTCGTGAGTCACCTTTACTATTCATATCCCTAAGCTTTCATCTCATATCTCAATATATATACTCGATCGTTTATCTTATTAGTCTAAAGTCATATTTATCAACCTCATATTGATTCTCCTTGCAACTATTTATCTATATCTATAGTAATTCGCATCCTTAAACTTCAATTCGGGATATCTTTCCTATCATACCATGTCACCTAAACCATAAGCTATAACTTTAAGTCATGGTATCTCTTATCTCCTACTATTCTCTAACCATATTCATAAGTTTCTAACACGGTTACCTTAACCGTACTCAATATATTGGTTTCCATCAAAATTTGCGGGGGTGCTATACGCCATCCACCCGACTTCCCCCATAGATATAGATCTACTCACCTTGATCCTTGCTTGCCGAAGTCGATAACGCCATGCTCCATCGCATCGGAATCCACGTGAAAGTACTTACAATAATACATAATCGCAGTCGCTATTAAAATCGAATCCAGAAAACCGATACGGCACACAGTGCGCTCATAGGTTAAAACATATAGCCTACGCATGCAAAAACAATCAAACAACCCTTGTTGTTGACGTACAAACTCCCAAAAATCAAATACAATACCAATTACCAAAACCAAGCATTCAAAATACGGAAAACACGATAACAGCAACATAGGAAAACCACTCCAGATTTCACCCTAGGCCAAACTAGAACATTTTGCACATTGGGTTGCTCTAGATATCTGATAAGGAGGCTATGGTGCAAAAATCACACAAAACCACCTCGACTTGGCCACAATTTGCTGCCAAATCCAATAAATCTGCGGCCTGGAATGCTCATTAGGGGCTCAGGTTTCTAGGGTTGCTTCATGGTTGCCTGCACGTCTCACTGTCAAGGGAACATAATTTATAATGGTCTCGGGTCATCCCAGATCACTAAATACCATCACTAAATCCATGAAAACCCGATATCGACAAATCTATAATTCGTATCTTGGTTTCTATACTCAATTCCAGGTCTTGTAACAGCCACTATAGTTCACCAAATCCACACTTTCACCCAAATCCTCTCTAAGGATTTCTAACTTCAAAATAACCAAACCAAAACCACTTCTATACTAACTAGAATGAAAGAAACTAAGAAATAACTAAATGGAAAGAGATATACCTCGCTTGGGCAACTAAAGAAAACCCTAGCATGCCCAATGTCATCAAAATCCAATTTTGCTTGGTCCATTCTATAGAGGATGAGGAGGTGATCATTTTTTGTGAAAAGGGTATAGGGTTTTGGTGAATGTTTTGATATGGGTCAGGAGGGTAGAAGATGGAGCTTGAAGATGAAGAAGGAGAAGATAAAATGGTGGGAGAAAAGAATGGGCAGCCCTCTCCCTCTTAATCTCACCCACACTCTCTCTCTCATGGCATGGCCTCAACATCATTATGCCCCCCCTCTCCTAAATCATTTCTCTAATTTCTTTCTTTTTCTCACCAAAATAAAACCAACCATAAATAAAGCAACACAAAGGAAACATGTAACTAAATGAAACATGTCATGGTGCACTAACCATGGTCAAATGTAGAAACACGGATTTGGCTTAATCGCGATTAGCAGTACGCTAATCAATTTTTACCCAAACTGCATATAATTAAATATAAAAATGCCAAAACCAATAATTACAATTTTAAATGAATAAATCATTTTAATTTTCATTTATTTCACAAATATCGGTATATATTTATACCCTTTTTCGAAAACCCCACTTTCGCAAATCGGGCAGTTTTCGGGAAATATATTATTTTAAAATTAAATTCCAAAAATAATATTTTACGTTTTCTGAAATGTTACAATCTTACCTGCTAAAATAAATTCGGTCCCCGAATTTAAATTTAAACCCCCAAATGCTAAAACATTTCAATAATCAACTCAAATCAAAGGTGCTCCGAAACCACGGAAGATACAGAAATACCACATCGCATCAAGTGCGTATGAAAACGAGTACGAAACTCAAAAATTAAACTCCGTCAAACGGAACGCAAGTCATCGGATTTGCATGCATATCATCAAAGTTACAATGGAGATACCGATATCAAAATACACTAATGAAAATCCAATATACACTAGTCAAATAGTATAATATGTGTATATTACGCATCCTTGGAAAAATTCTCTAAAACAGAATAACACATATGCAAAATCTTCTCTAAATCGCCGCGTGATGCGTAACTCACGGCATAAGTGACGGACTCTCATTGGTAAAGTAATAAATATACTTTCATATTGGTTTTGCTAAAATATACGTTCCGCCCTTTTGAAATATCCCAAAAGGTTTTCCTTTATAAATGTTCGTGTCGCTCGCAGACACGTAGGAAATAGCGAGACTATAGCTCCTTTCTGAAAATCTCTGGTTAAACTTTTAATACATGCTAAGTACACGGGTACTGTCCTCAGATCAGTCATGTTCAGCTACTACATAATATAGTACCCAACACGAAAACATGGTGCTTAAAAGCAAAATCAGCCTAAAAGGGCATATCCAACATCATGTGCGTCTGGTGCGCACGAAAATAAAATCCAAACACAAGTGCCACAATATGCACCAAAGAAAAACTAAGTGCACCGGATGTGCACGAAAGCATCTGTCCAGTGCAACGGGTGTGCACGACAACAACATCTAGTGCATCTATAGTACACGAAAATCTTTAACCAGTGCAACTAACATGTATAATGAAAATCCCAATCGAGTGTATCAGGTGTGCACAAAATCATATCTCATATCATGCGCCCAACATGCGCGAAAATTAAAATCAAGTTCATCCAACATGCATGAATGAAATCTAAATCAAGTGCATCTGTTATGCACGAATAAAATCTAAGTCAAGTGCATCCGATGCACACAAAATCCAACATCAAGCGCCTAATATGCGCAAAAATTGAACCCAAGAGTGTCAGGTCCGTATAAAACATCTAGTGCAGTACCATGCACGAAAACGACCGTCAAGTGTAAACGCGTAGAACACAAATATGGCAAAACAAATGCTCACGACATAAATCGGGTGCAACCAAGGTATGGAGTATAAATCTAGTGCAACTAATGCACGATATACCCATCCGGTGCAACAAACGCATGAATTGCAAATCTAGTGCAACAAAGGCACGAAATACGAATCTGGTGTAACAGATGTACTGAACACAAATCCGGTGCATGCAGTGCACGAAACGTAAATCCGGTGTATCTAGTGCACGAAATACCAATCTAATCCAAAAAATGCATGAAAACTCATCAATAACTCAGTATGTATAAAAAGCAACAACGAGTGTACCGAGGTGTATAAAAATCAAAGACGCGTGCAACTACGTGCACAAAATCCATATCAATGCACTGCAAGCACATGAGAGCTATACCGAGTGCAAAAATAAAATCGAGTGCGTACCACACGCACAAAATCAAATCAACTGTATGAAATCCATGAGATCATAAACATGTGCAACTTAGGCACAAAATCAATATCAAGTGCAATAGATATGCACAAATCATAAACCAACGCAACGGTGTATAAAACATATATCAAGTGCAATAACTATGCACAAAAATGTGAATACCCAGTAGGTGCATCCATGGTACACGAAAACCATATCATGAAACTCAATCATCAAAACTCAAACCCAAGCGATATAAGCGTGATACTCGGATCACAAACGCTAATCGCAGCAAATGACATTGAGGTACACCTCCTACAATGTCGAAAAATATCGGTGCGCCCAAAACTGGCAGAACAAGAACATCCGCTTGCCTCCTACTCACGGTCTGGCGTCTTCTGTCTCTGGGTCCTCATTTTATCTTTGGATTACCAATCTCGCAATCCATCGGCTCATCGGCCCGGTCAGGTGTGCTAACGGAAACGATTCCGCTCTGGTACTCCTCTGGTCATTTCTCGGCCAATTATCATGACCACTCGTAAAGCAGCACGTCACTGGCGTCGGCCTCTGGCCTTCTGAATACTCGTGACATATCTGATCCTCGGTGTAATTCTCATCGCAGCAGTGTCCTGGAAGGAACCTGTTCAAGGACTCTTCCGATCTCGCCTATGCCAAACCATACGGAGGCTGGTACTCTTGTATAATCTGTTCTTGTCTTCTGGACATCTGCGTTTTCAGCACAGCAATTAGTCGGGAACTGGCTGTATCCCAACGCCACTGTACACATATCAGGTCTCCAATCTCGACTGGGAGTAACAACAGCTCATCAGCATCTCACTCGAACCCCTGGTTCCACTCGTCTTTATTATCGTCCGCTTCGACGTCACGTCATACTATCTGCATACTGCAAATGTTCTCGGCTACAGTCAATCCGTAATCTCTCACACGGACTCGAAATCACAAACTCAGTATCTTCATCGCTCCCTAGAAGATATCTATCCGAATACGTCCTCGGGAACTCGTCCCAACCATTGGAGGAATACTCTATACTCGTCCGTTCTCGATCAACTCACAACGCATCTGGGTGTTGTCCTCTATCCGAAGCTGGTCCACTTACTGGTCTCCTACCATATGATATCCAGACGACGTTAAACTTTTCGATCGAGTCATCAAAGTCCCATAATTCCCCGTAAGCTCAACACCTGAGCATAGTCTAATAATATCCAGAACATGCCACAGTACCTATGGAACAACCTTAGAAGGGCAAACCCAAGCCTCACTGATGGCACCGCTGAACCGCTGCAAACCCTAAGGATCAGAAGCGGTTCCATGGTCATTATGTCGAGTTAGGGCTTCATTCTTCTATAGGGTCCACAGAATTACTTGCATGTTCTTCCGAATACTTTAAACTTGGAAAAATGGGTTTTTTGACATTCGTTCGTATTCTTTAACTTCTTCTAGACGATATGCGAATACCCTTCGTCCGCATGCTAAACAATGCCTCAATCCTATAGGAAAGACGATACATCAACGGTCATCTCTGAATCAGTCTACTCTAGATCTGACTAAGACTCTCCACACTGGAAATATTCTACTCAACTGGGCCTGCGTTGGCGCATCAATCTGATGAATCACCTTCGTATCTCAACTCGGGATAGACTAGCTATCACCTATCGCATCTCTGCCTGGAAGCTCCAGCGATCTCAGCTCGTAAGCTCTGGAAGCGACATCAAATCAATCTCAGCAACAGCTGGGTCATCTGTCCACACGGTAGACGACATCACAAACTCTGAGGTAGGCTGTACATCAACAGACCTCTCGCAACTGGCAGCTCAACAATGGCCCGATCATCCGGTGTCAAACCAAACACTCTCCTCAACAAGAGGTCATAGCAGAAACACTACATCGAGACGTTCCCATATCACCATAAAACACCATGGTCAGTCCTCGCCCATGACGAGCTCGCCCTGACAGCAACATTAGCAGCAGTTTAGTCGGTGCTCAAACCATGGCGACAGGAACCTCAAGTGTGTATCGATGAAAATAGATCAAGGGCATGAAAGGAAGCGACAGATCCAGAGTGGATACATGATCATAAGAAGAAACAACATCAATGAAAGTATGATTATGGAAACGAACAGAATCAAGGATCTCAAATGGATGTTAATCATGGGTACGAAGAGAATCACAGATCTCAAAATATGTACATCCTAAGGTTTCTTAAGTGGAGTATCGTATCGTAAATATTCCGTGGAACATACGTACGGTACGCCACTCTACTCAAGCTACCTACACCATCAATCAGGGTCAACTTATGTAACGAAAGTCTGGGTCTAATACCAACCTGTTCAAGTCTAAGTTCCGTAAGGTCAAGCCAAGGTTCCGAAATACATACGCACCCTAAACTCTGCATAGTCAAACATAGACTCGAACCAAGGTTAAACCTAGCACTCTGAAACAAACTTTGTCATGACCCGAAAATTAGCTCGTGACCGGCACTTGAATCACGCCATGTCTAAAGGCATAACGTAACTCAAGTAAGCCGAAACACAGAAATCTAAGCCTTTTTAAGCAAATAAAAGAGGCGATGTTTTGAAAAATAAGGTATGATGAAATTAAAAGTTTTCCCAAATACATAAACAATAGAACATAAAAATGCTAGTGGGTGTCACTAGTTGAAAACATGTTTCGATTTTTAAAAAATTTGGGCAGTACATCCTTTGTATTTTTTGATCCAAAACCACAATACTTGATAATATAAAGGCATTCCCAAGCGGGCGCTAGCACTTCGCCAATCGGCGGATCCACAACGACATAAAGCATAAATATAAGTATATGATGCCCAATGGCGAAGTTCACCACAAAATATAAAGAAATAAGCAAGACATCAAAACCATAAGTAGCGGAAAACCCCTGGCTCTAAGTCTCGCAACAACAAGTCTCACTAAGTCTTATTTCTTATACAAAAACAAGTTTGATTGATGGAGTTGACTAGATACAATATGAATAATAAATACAGGAGGGGTACGATCCAATATGTACCACCTACCAAAAACAATCACCCGAATGCAACTGTATGCCAGCGATACCGTTGCTGATCCATGCGGTCGACCTGCAAGAACAGTGGCACAACAGGGGTGAGTTGCCAACTCATGAGTAGAAAAACATCAACAAGTAGAAATCGAATAAACAACGAGTCCTAGGTCAACTGTATCATAAAGGTAATACTAAGATATCTAGGGTGACCGTAACTACATATGTACCAGCAATATAATCAAGTCCAAATGCATGTGGGTATCATCCGACCATATAATCAAATGTATGTATGCATATGGATCTCGTCCACGTGTCAATCAATGACACAACAACGTCATGCATGTAAATATCATAAAAACATATGCATGGAAGTATGAGGATGTAAATCAACGTGTGTCCCTCTTTGAAAGGTTTGCCTAGCATCCTATGTAGAGTTTTGAAGCATCACATGTCTCAAAGTTTAAATTTTTATGGTGCTAAACAAGCATACAAAGGAATCGATCCTAGAAAATTAGGGTTTCGAATTTAAAGCCAATGAAAACTAGGGTTTCGAGACTACAACCTTTGTAGCTCCCTTTCGCTAGACTCTTTGGCCTCTTGAGTGTTGGAAGAAGGTCCTCTTGAAGTCTTCTCGCGTCCACGACGATCTACCCGGAGTTCCTCGTCCAAGCTCGCAACTTCGATTATCACGATGAGAAACGAAAAGAACACTCTAAACAAGTTGGCTAAACTTGTGTATAATGATGTTGTGGTTTAGATTCTCACTTCAAAAACCTTTCTTTATATGTGTTTTACTCACTAGAAGAAACTAGAGAGCAAATGGTGAAGGAGGAAGAAGAAGGTAGCTTTCTTTTAACAAGAGTAAAAAGATAACCATTGAAAAGAAATGAATTATATCTATATATATTTTATTTCTTCTCACTACAAACCATGGATAAATCTTTGAGTTATTATTTAATTAGGGTTTAAAACATATAAGGAAAGTTTAATCCAAGGTTAAGGGTAGGTGAGAATGGTTAAGTTAAAGAAGAGTGTAGAAACAAATCAAGAATTATCCTTTCCTTTTCTATTTTGTTTTAAACATAAATTTAAATAATAATCCATATATTTATCCATGGTGTGAGTCTTATATTGCCACCATTTCCATGTGTAAACAACCATGATAGATGGGTGTATGTATGTATGTATGTATGTATGCACATCCATATGTGCATGAAACTAGAAAGAAAGAAAGAAACACATACATGCATGCATACATCCATCATATTTAAGAAAGGTTTTAAGTGAGAAAACTAATGGTTAAATGATAAATCAACACTTGATTTATCAATCCGGCCATATCACATATGACCCTACCAAAAGCAAGTCGCCCGATCAATGTACGGTATCATATACGCGCATTTTAATCGAGTCCATGCGCATATCGCATACGCGCACCACAACGTTTCTCCTGGACTAGGTAACTCCTGTGTGGGACTCTAAGACTTGTCAATACGCCGGCAGAGGGTGATGATCATATCAAGCACTCCTAAGCCGCAAGCGGTCAGCTAAACGTAACGGCCACCCGGGTATTGAGCGATCAGAAGAAAACAAGCGAACCTGCTACAACTCCCGTCGAGCCAACCGGCAACACTACCGTACAGTCTGGTCTCTTCGTCAGATATGCTGCATATCGAGCCTAGGGATGGTCACGTCGACCCCAATAACTTAATAAGTCGTGCCGGTGAATGGTCTATAATAGATCGAGAAACTACTGATAACACTTATCAGCAAATCTCAGCAGCCCTGGCCAGGGACTTACAGATATAACCAGTCGGGCACAGCACAGCATCAACTCCCAATACCTGGAGAGACGAAACCCCTCCAATCGCTCATTGCCTTCGTGTGTCTCGGGACTGTACCTAACGGCCACCTGTTTGCACGACTCAGTAGAGCCGTGGTAGGGTGGCAATCAAAGTACAGTGGAAGAACACACAAGACTCTATGAAGATCTCGGGTCTACAGACTAACCTGTACTAGTGTCACCTGAGAACTGCTATCCGACGATAGATATAATTCCATATATGAGTTCTCGATGAGTCCGTCCAGTGTACCCAGTCACCACTGAGCACCCGTATATGATCTTGATGTCAAACATCGATGAATGTGGGAACATTCATCGCCCATCGTATGGGTCTAGTATCATATACGCTAGTCTACTCTAGTATATCAATGCCCCGTCTTGATATACATATGACTAGGGACATTCCAGGATATGCTTACAGACTACAGATGTCCCACTAGTATGATCTCTATCATAATCAGAGCAGTCAAGCCGATATCCTCAGGGCTTTATCAGCATGTATGAATGAATAAAAGCATGATCAAATCAACATGTCAGATAAAGAAAAACCAGATAGCATACTATCATGTCGAGCAAGAATGCATACTGAATATATATATATATATACATGTATAGATACATCCACTATCATATAATAGCCTCTAGGGCATACATATATCCAACAATCTCCCACTTGCACTAAGGCCAGTTATTGGCGTATCTCATACCCAACATCTCAAAAAGTCGCTCATGCTGCGGCTGAGGGAGGGCCTTGGTGAATGGATCCACGGCATTATTCTTTGTGTCTACTCTCCTAATCTCGATCTCGCGGCGATCTACAATCTCCCGGATCAAATGAAAACGCCTCCGGATGTGTCTGGACCGCTGTTGGGATCTGGGCTCCTTGGCTAACGCCATAGCCCCATTATTATCACAATACAAAAGTATTGGATCAATAATGGTTGGAACTACTCCTAGCTCCGAGACGAACTTCTTCATCCAGACGGCTTCCTTAGCAGCATCATTTGCAGCAATGTACTCAGCTTCCATCGTAAAGTCTGCAACGGTATCTTGTTTGGAACTCTTCCAACTCACCGCCCCTCCATTAAGGGTAAATACAAACGGAGAGATAGATTTGCTGTCGTCCTTATCGCTCTGGAAGTTCGAATCGGTAAAGGCCTCTATTTGGAGATCTCCATTACCATAGACCAAGAACAATTCTTTAGTCCTTCGTAAGTACTTAAGAATGTTCTTCACAGCTGTCCAGTGATTCTCCCCTGGGTTAGACTGATACCTGCTTACAACACTAAGTGCGTAAGCTACATCTAGGCGTGTATATAACATAGCATACATTATAGATCCTACTGCCGAAGCATAGGGTTTATACTCATGCGAGCTCTCTCTTCATCGGTCTTTAGGCATGAATCCTTGGAGAGAGTGACCACATGGCAAGCGGGTAAGGCACCTCGCTTGGAGTCTTCCATACTAAACCTTTTTAGGATGGTGTCAATGTACCTGGTTTGGGACAATCCCAATAACCTTTTGGATCTATCACTATAGATTCTTATGCCCAGAATGTATGTGGCATCACCCAGGTCCTTCATGGAGAACCTCAGTGATAAGAAAGATTTGACCGACTGTAGCATAGGAATATCATTTCCTATCAGAAGAATGTCGTCCACATACAATACGAGGAATGTGACAGCTCTCCCTACAGCCTTCTTATAAACACAAGGTTCATCTGGATTTTTGATGAAATCAAACTCTTTGATGACATCATCGAAACAGATGTTCCAACTCCTTGATGCCTGCTTTAACCCATATATGGATTTAAGCAATTTACATGCTTTCCCGCTGCTCCCACTGTCAATGAAACCCTTTGGCTGATCCATATAAACGCATTCTTCTAAATTTCCATTTAGAAATGCAGTTTTAACGTCCATCTGCCAGATTTCATAGTCGTAGTGAGCAGCAATAGAAAATAGGATCCGAATGGATTTAAGCATGGCTACGGGAGAAAAAGTTTCGTCATAGTCCAAACCTGGTCTTTGACGAATACCCTTTGCCACAAGTCTTTCCTTATAGGTCTCCACCTGCCCATCTACACCAATCTTTCTTTTAAAGATCCATTTGCACCCCACAGGTTTTACCCTAGGGGGTACAACGTCTAAAGTCCATACTTTGTTGGTGTACATAGACTCCATTTCGGATCTCATAGCATCCAGCCACTTCACAGAGTCTCTACTCGTGATAGCTTGCTGAAAACTGGTAGGATCATCATCATCCATGATACAGTCTTCTCTGTCACTATCAATGAGGAAACCGTAGTACCTCTCCGGTGGGCGAGAAGTCCTACCAGACCTACGGAGTGGCCGAGGTTCTTCAGTTTCTGTTGTAACAGCCGGTTCAACCAAATCGTCATTTGTAGTTTGTGTCTCCAGAAGCTCTTCTAGATCCACCACCTTGCCATCATCTTTATCTGTGAAAAACTCTTTTTCCAAGAATGTGGCATACTGAGAAACAAACACTTTTTGTTCCTCTTTGTGGTAGAACAGATATCCATAAGAATTCTTTGAATATCCCATAAAGTTACACATGACTGACCGTGTCTCGAGTTTGTCCGGATTCTGCTTTTTGACATAGGCCGGGCAACCCCAAATCTTAACTCTCTTAAGAGATGGTCTCTTCCCATGCCATATCTCATATGGCGTGGTAGACACGGTTTTGGTTGGAACCCTGTTTAGCAGAAACGCTGCAGTCTCCAATGCATGCCCCCAAAACGAGACTGGTAACTCAGCGTCACTCATCATGGACCGGACCATATCTAATAGGGTCTTATTCCGTCGTTCTGACACACCGTTGTGCTGTGGTGTGTAAGGAGGAGTGAGCTGAGAGAGAATCCTATTCTCATTTAGGAAGTTTGCAAATTCTGTACTGAGATACTCACCACCTCGATCTGATCGAAGCATCTTGATACTCAAGCCGGTTTGTTTTTCAACTTCTTGTTTATATTCAATGAATTTCTCGAAAGCTTCGGACTTGTGCTTTAATAAAAATACATGACCGAATCTTGAGAAATCGTCAGTGAATGTAATGAAGTATGAAAAACCGCCTCTAGCCTGTATAGACATTGGCCCACATACATCACTATGTATGAGGCCTAGGAGCTGAGTAGCTCTTTCTCCGTGTCCGGTAATCGGAGTTTTGGTCATTTTACCCTTGATACAAGACTGGCAAGTCGCATAAGATTTATATTCAATAGAGTTTAAATATCCATCTTTGTGTAACTTGTTTAGTCTTGTTTCGTTAATATGACCAAGTCTACAGTGCCAAAGAAAAGCTTCATTTAATTCTGAAAGTTTTCTTTTATTAGTGTGTTGTCTACTGAAAACTGTGTGTTGATTTAGGACATATATTCCGTTATTAAGCGTACCATACCCAACCAACATTTGATTCAGATGAATGTTCATAACATTGTTCTGCAATACAAAATTATATCCTTCATTGTCCAACAAAGAAACGGATATTATATTACATAGCATACTTGGTACAAAATAACATGGATTCAAAACCAAAATACATCCAGATGGCAACCCCAAGTGATACTCTCCCACTGCGACTGTATGTACATTGGAACCATTTCCAACGCGGAGAGTATGGTCACCTGTCTTCAAAACCTTGCTATTTCTCAGCCCCTGCATAGAATTGCAAATGTGAGAACCTGAACCGGTATCCAATACCCAGGAAGCAGAGTTTATTGAAAAACAGTTTTCTGTCACAAACGCACCTGAAGCAGAAGCATCACCATGCTTCTTCTTGAGACTTAAGTACTCCGTGCAGTTGCGCTTCCAATGTCCTGTCTTGTGGCAATGAAAACATTCGCCCTTCCCTGAGTCTCCAGCCTTGGACTTTTCCTTTCCCTTCACCTTTTTAACTCCATCCTTAGGATTAGTGGGTTTCTTCTTTTTCTTTCCCTTGGCCTTAGCTTTCGGGCGAGAAGAGGAAGACTGTCCAATAGTCATAACGGGAGTTTTTGCTGACTTCATAGTGCTCTCTGCACTCCTTAACATGTTAAGGAGTTCAGGGAGTTCCTTCTCCATACCATGCATGTTGAAGTTCACTATGAACTGAGCAAAGGTGGAGGGGAGGGACTGCAGAATAATATCTATATATTGTTCATTGTCCATCGTCCATCTAAGGTCCTCAAGCTCTTCTATAAGAGCTATCAACTTCAGAACATGGTCTCCTACTGGTGTGCCAGGGGCCATTCGCATCTGAAACAATTTCTTTGATGCTTCGTATTGTAATACGTGGGATTGCTCTCCATACAACTTCTTTGTATGGAGTAATATACCGTGAATGTCCATATCCTCGTGCTGCTTTTGATTTGTGTTATCCATCGATGCAAGCGCGAGGCATTTTGCCGTGGCACAGTCAGCGTCCCATATCTTGCGGACTTCAATGTCGAAACCGAGGATTTTGGACCTGGGACGGGCGGGGCTGAAGCCGTGAGGACATATGATACTTTATCATAATTCAAGGCTATTTTCAGATTCCTCAGCCAGTCATTATAATTGGTCCCATTAAGTTTGCTTTTATCTAGTAGAAGCTTGAGTCCAGTCATGGGTATCTGCCATTAAGAGAGAGAGAAAAGAATATACTCAGCGAAAGCTCTTGCATAGATCAGATTGGTTATTATCTTGTCTAATCGATGTTTCCCACTACTTTTATCGAGTTTTTCTTTCAAACCTTAAAAAGAAAAACTAGCCAGGATTAATTACAGTCTACAACTTCGTTAACCGTTCAGCCAGGTCAGTGTCGGTACTTGAGGGAGGTTCCCCGTGCTTCGCACCGACCTAATTAGAGTAAACCTCGTTTTCCCAGAGGCGGAGTCCCGTTAACACCTTTCTAGACACCTAATGAGTTAGCTAATTGTAAACTATAAAACTCTCCTAGGAGCAACTATTGCCCACAGTGGGATCGGGATCCAACCATCATATGGAAGGTATGCAATCTCATTGCAAATTTCAACTATTGAAATTCCCGATGTTGTTTTTACCCCTAGTACTTATGACCTTAACTAAGGTCAACAAATCATAAGTACCATTCAAGTTCTACCCGTCATTTCTTGATTAATTAGACCCACTCATATGACCCTTAACTATGGTCAACAAAGTCATAAGAATGTCCTAATTAATCTGCATCATATGCAATGTAGGAAGACATCACTTAGCTACCGTGCACTACGCCTTAACTATAGTCAACAAATGTAGCACGAATACTAAGTACTCTACTTCCTAAAATGACGGAGGGTTGCGGATGATTTTTAAGAAAATCTTTAACGCTTTGAACTTGATATCGTTGTAGAATCAAATTGTTTTCAAAAGGAGTGGCTTAAGCTCCGCAGTTTTGAAATATAGCTTTTTCATAAATAGCCGAGTGGTTTTCAAATCCGATTCTACAACATCTTTTTAGGTTTATTTTCTTTACATTAATCACATTAATGTAATCCCATCATTTTAGTCCTTAAGCCAATCACAGAAAAGAAAAGAAAATAACACGTACGCTTATGCCATCCGCATTCGCCGCAATGTTCCGTTATGCACCGTTAGGTTACTTAACTAACGGCATACCGGGACGGGACTAGCGCGGGTGTAAAACATAAGCAACGTCTACTATATATCATATATATAATATGTCATTTGTCTCAGATATCACAGAACACAGGCAGCAGAAACATAGATATAAAGTAGGATATACTAGGACGTCCGTATTTAGTATTTAGCCAGAATAGAAAATACGGATTCCACAGTCGCGATGAATAGCCAAGCCAACACCCTGGACCCCTACGAGAGCGGCAAGTGACCCTACCAATTCTGGAGTTTAGGAGACCCGGTCTCGACTCCTCGAGATGGCCTCCCACTGAACCCCAGAACCCGGTCACCTGTGCTCCCCTCCTTGGGTCCATCCTAATGCGGAAAAGTAAATAATATACAACACTGGTGACATAACCTCAACCCGGAAGTGCCCCAAATAAAAGAATATTACATTACATTTGAATTTACATGAATGAAAATATAAAACTCTCATCTCACATAAAAAAAACCCAGCTATTCAATCGCGACAATCCTGCACATCATATCTCAGCAACACATAATATCCCATATCATCAACGTAAGTAAGTATGCATACACCGATTGTCGTCGATGTATAACAATGACAATCGGCAATACCACTACATACTACACTTACGGTCACAGAAAAGAAAGTGTAAAACTGCAATATCTGGAATCCATATTCTTTTTAGACATCGTAAATGCGAAGTATCACATACCTCGTATTTCATGTCTTATAATGTGAATTCCACACATTGCATCACATTCCAGATAACTAGACAGTATTAAAGTTTTCGAACGAACGATCAAATACCCAAGATTCACTAAAGCTCAACACTTGAGCGAAGTTTAAAAACTTGGAGTGTGACACAGTAGTAGCGGTCCAGCCGTAGAAGGGTCAAGCCAACGCCTCACATGTGGCACGTCGTACTGCCCCAAACCCTAAGGTTCAAAGGGCAGTTCAAGACGGTCACATAATCGAGTTAAGGTTTGTTGTCTTCTAGAGGGACCACCACAAAACTTGCACGTATCTCCAAAATATTTAAACCCGGTGAAAAGTGAGCAAATGATACTCGTTCAAACACTTCACTACTTTCTAATTTACCCGGAAAAGCAACGAAATGAAAATTCCGATCGAATCGACAAGTCCAAAACCATCTCCAGAATTTTTCAGCAGTAAATACAGATTAAAAATACTCTAAAAAATATACAAGCAGAACAAAACATTACAGTTTAAAATTTATGCAGTGATCGATCTGTACGGCCGCGGAACCGCGGCCTAAGCAAGCTTAGGCCGCGTTTCAGCGGCAAGTTTAACTGTTCATTGCATAATTTTTACACCGTAATTCTTATATTTTCCTGCTGAATTTTTTACGTATTTTTAATTCTGAAAATAACCAGATTTTGAAAAAGGTCCAGAGAGCACCCAAAAATCCGTATCTTCGGTTCAATCGGAGGTTTAACTTCGTAAAATCATCGCCTAAAGATCTAGGTCGGCTCTGATACCAATGAAAGGTTTGCCTAGCACCCTATGTAGAGTTTTGAAGCATCACATGTCTCAAAGTTTAAATTTTTATGGTGCTAAACAAGCATACAAAGGAATTGATCCTAGAAAATTAGGGTTTCGAATTTAAAGCCAATGAAAACTAGGATTTCGAGACTGGAACCTTTATAGCTCCCTTTCGCTAGACTCTTTGGCCTCTTGAGTGTTGGAAGAAGGTCCTCTTGAAGTCTTCTCGCGTCCACGACGATCCACCGGGAGTTCCTCGTCCAAGCTCGCAACTTCGATTATCACGATGAGAAACGAAGAGAACACTGTAAACAAGTTGGCTAAACTTGTGTAGAATGATGTTGTGGTTTATATTCTCACTTGAAAAACCTTTCTTTATGTGTGTTTTACTCACTAGAAAAAACTAGAGAGCAAATGGTGAAGGAGGAAGAAGATGGTAGATTTCTTTTAACAAGGGTAAAATGATAACCATTGAAAAGAAATGAAATATATCTATATATATTTTATTTCTTCTCACTACAAACCATGGTTAAATCTTTGAGTTATTATTTAATTAGGGTTTAAAACATATAAGGAAAGTTTAATCCAAGGTTAAGGGTAGGTGAGAATGGTTAGGTTGAAGAAGAGTGTAGAAACAACTCAAGAATTATCCTTTCCTTTTCTATTTTGTTTTAAACATAAAATTAAATAATAATCCATATATTTATCCATGGTGTGAGTCTTATATTGCCACCATTTCCATGTGTAAACAACCATGATAGATGGGTGTATGTATGTATGTATGTATGTATGTATGTATGCACATCCATTTGTGCATGAAACTAGAAAGAAAGAAACACATACATGCATGCATACATCCATCATATTCAAGAAAGGTTTTAAGTGAGAAAACTAATGGTTAAATGATAAATCAACACTTGATTTATCAATCCGGCCATATCACATATGACCCTACCAAAAGCAAGCCGCTCGATCAATGTACGGTATCATATACGCGCATTTTAATCGGGTCCATGCGCATATCGCATACGCGCACCACAACGTTTCGCCTGGACTAAGTAACTCCTGTGTGGGACTCTAAGACTCATCAATATGCCAGCAGAGGGTGATGATCATATCAAGCACCATCAATCCGCAAGCGGTCAGCTAAACGTAACGGCCACCCGGGTATTGAGCGATCAGAAGAAAACAAGCGAACCTGCTACAACTCCCGTCGAGCCAACCGGCAACACTACCGTACAGTCCGGTCTCTTTGTTAGATATGCTGCATATCGAGCCTAGGGATGGTCACGTCGACCCCAATAACTCAATAAGTCGTGCGGGTGAATGGTCTATAACAGATCGAGAAACTACTGATAACACTTATCAGCAAATCTCAGCAGCCCTGGCCAGGGACTTACTGATATAACCAGTCGGGCACAGCACAGCATCAACTCCCAATACCGGGAGAGACGAAACCCCTCCTATCGCTCATTGCCTTCATGTGTCTCGAGACTGTACCCAACGGCCACCTGTTTGCACGACTAAGTAGAGCCGTAGTAGGGTAGCAATCAAAGTACAGTGGGAGAACACACAAGACTCTATGACGATCTCGGGTCTACAGACTAACCTGTACTAGTGTCACCTGAGAACTGCTATCCGACGATAGATATAATTCCATATAGGAGTTCTCGGTGAGTCCGTCCAGTGTATCCAGTCACCACTGAGCACTCGTATATGATCTTGATGTCAAACATCGATGAATGTGGGAACATTCATCGCCCATCGTATGGGTCTAGTATCATATACGCTAGTCTACTCTGGTATATCAATGCCCTGTCTTGATATACCTACGACTAGGGACTTTCCAGGATATGCTTATAGACTACAGATGTCCCACTAGTATGATCTCTATCATAATCAGAGCAGTCAAGACGATATCCTCAGGGCTTTATCAGCATGTATGAATGAATAAAAGCATGATCAAATCAACATGTCAGATAAAGAAGAACCAGATAGCATACTATCATGTCGAGCAAGAATGCATACTGAATATATATATATACATGTATAAATACATCTACTATCATATAATGGCCTATAGGGCATACATATATCCAACACTCTTGACACATTAAAATCATGGAACCTGAGTGTCCAGCATCGACACTCGAAACATCATGAAACCCGTGTCCAGCATCGACACGTAAATCCTTATATCTCTCAGACTCCATCAGTCCGGATCGGCCCACGGGTTCCGTCGGTCCGGATCGGCCCATATTATCTCACGACAACTGTCGGTATTCTCCTGATAACCGCCAAGCCCAAATAATATCACCTGTAGGTAGTGCTCCCCTGCCAGGCTCATCGTCTAACAATACGAGTCTTCTCGCCCCGGGGTACCTTACCGGGTCCACCATGTAACCGCAGACGGTGCCCAACGCTCCTCGAATCTGGTTTCACATATCCATCTCAGAACCGAGAAAACACATGGTGGATGCACTGAAATATCATATCAAGAGAAATCGGGTTTTTAAAATAATACATACTTTCTATTGAAATAACCACTGTTCTCAAATCCAGAAATCTCATGAAAACAACATATCTCAATGCGTCAAATCATAAAGCATGATGTATGCGACATATAACAGAAATGTAAGCATATCCGTATATCATGCAACATGGAACAGTAATCTGCACATATATAGGGAAAACCATTCTTTTAAATGAATCCAGTTTTAAAATATATCCCGTGGTTACCAATTTCTCTAAAGTCAAATGCAACATCGTATAAAGGTGCATATGTAACTATAGCAAGTAAATTATGCAAGGAGTCATATCATGATGCAGCAGTTCTACTGTATAGTGACATGGCAATTATCGATGATAAAATGTATGAGCCGGCCAATCTGTATATGTTTGACATACGCATCATCGATAATAGTATAGGTGTACTAGCACAGGTATATGTAATGTAATGAGAGTGACATGAACGTAGCATAAAGTAAATCGTATCCGAATGCTGACAAGTATACGTATCTACAATATATTCGAGTTGGTGAATCAATCAATCGGCATCCAGCCTCACAACATCACGTATGGTATAATCCATCATACGGCATCCTCTAGTCAAGGGTATGGATCAATCATCTAGTCAAGTCATCACGTACGGAAAATCATCGTACGGCGGCGTCAAACCTTTATAGATCCTATCAACCTATATGACGATGAGGGTGTAAGGACCTAATGTCTCGTACGACATATCACTCATGATTCATAACACCTGATATATCCATATACCTATATCCCAGGTCACATCCATAACAATCTCATATTTGGGGACTGGCAAAGGTATCAATTCTCTCATATCGACTCGCATCCGTATACCGACATATCAATCAACTCATCATATTACATCGTAGTCATCACATTAAGTCATCTTTATATATACATTCTACCATTACTATAAGCATATGTATCTAATCTAACATCCACACACGAACCATACGATCAGTTTTTAGAAGATGCGAATCGTTGTTTTTAAAGTAGGGCTACGGTGTTTTTATGGCAAAGATATCGTTTGAAAATCCGTAACTTCCATCATGGTATATGTTTAAGAGATGCACACGATTCTTCAGTTTAGAAAAAGGTATGGTTCGGATGACATATTTACGTCGGCTATCTAGTCTTATAGTATCCAATACGTCAATAGCATCGGTCATCATCCTTCTATAAGTCGTGAGGCACCTTCACTATTCATATCCCTAAGCTTTCATCTCATATCTCAATATATATACTCGATCGTTCATCTTATTAGTCTAAAGTCGTATTTATCAACCTCATAACATGCCACTATAAACTCCTATTGATTCTTCTTGCGACTGTTTATCTATATCTATAGTAATTCGCATCCTTAAACATCAATTCGGGATATCTTTCCTATCATACCATGTCACCTAAACCATATGCTATAACTTTAAGTCATGTTATCTCTTATCTCCTACTATTCTCTAACCATATTCATAAGTTTCTAACACGGTTACCTTAACCGTACTTTATATATCGGGGGTGCTATATGCCATACACCTGACTTCCCCCGTAGATATAGATCTACTCACCTTGATCCTTGCTTGCCGAAGTCAATGACGCCATGCTCCGTTGCCTCGGAATCCATGCGGAGGTACGTACAATAATACACAATCGCAATCGCTATTAAAATCGAATCCGGAAAACCGATACGGCACACGGTGCGCTCATAGGTTAGAACCTATACCTTATGCGTACAAAAACAATCAACCAACCCTTGTTGTTGACGTACAAATGCCCAACAACCAAATAAAAAACCAATTACGAAAACCAAGCATTCAAAATACGGAAAACACGAAAACTGCAACATAGGAAAACCACTCCAGATTTCACCCTAGGCCAAACTAGAACATTTTGCACATTGGGTTGCTCTAGATATCTGATAAGGAGGCTATGGTCCAAAAAAAAAAAAAAAGCACCCCGACCTGGCCGCAATTTGCGGCCAAATCCAATAAATCTATGGCTTGGAATGCTCATTAGGGGCTTAGGTTTCTAGGTGTTAGTTATATGTATGCCCAAGAGGCCATTACTGTACATTGGATGTATATTGTAGTGGATGCTTGGACATATATAGGGAGGACTTTCTTGCTCGACATGATGGTATGCTATCTGGTTACTCTTTACCTTAACGTGTACATTGATTGTCTCTCTGTTACATGTTGGTAAAGCCCTTAGAATGTGTACTTGACTACCTGGACTATGATGCGGATCATACTAGTGGGGACATGGTAGTCCATAAGTATATCCTTCAAGGTCCCTAGTCGTGGGTATATCGAGACGGGGCATCGATATACCAGAGTAGACTAGCGTATACCTTCTCGACCCATACAGATGGGCGATGGATGAACCCATATCCATTGGTGTTTGACATCAGAGATGATATGCGGGTGCTCAGTGGAGGCTGGGTACACTGGACGGACTCGCCGAGAACTCCCAGATGGTATTATACCTTACGTCAGATGGCAGTTCTCTGGTGACACTGGTACAGAGTAGTCTGTTGACCCGAGATCGTCATAGAGTCTTGTGTGTTTCCCACTGTTCTTTGATTTCCACCTTACCACATCCAAGAGGGCATGCAAAACGGTGGCTTTTGGGTAGAGTCCCGAATCACATGGAGGCAATGAGCGATAGGAGGGGATTCGCCTCTCCCGGTATAAGGAGTTGATGTTGCGCTGTGTTCAATTGGCTATAACCGGAAATCCCTAGCCAGGGTTGCTGAGATTTACTGGTAAATGTTACCAGTAATTTCTCGAACTGTTATAGACCTCATATCGACACGACTTATCGAGCTATTGGGGTCTGACGTTTACCACCCCTAGGCGAGATATGCGACATATCAGACGAACAGACCGGACTGTAAGGTAAGTGTTACTGGTTGGATTCACAGGAGTATGAGCGGGCTTGCTCGTAGATCTTCTGATCGTTCAATACCCGGTTGGCCGTTATGTTTAGAAGACCGCTTGCGGCTTGTGGGTGTTTGATATGATCATCACCTGCTGCCGGCGTATTGACGAGTCTTTAGAGTCCTACACAGAGGTTTCCTGGCTCAAGCGAAACGAAATAGGAGCGCATATGAGATATGTGCGGGACCGAGAATAATGCGTGTATGTGATACCGTATTGTATTCTCGTGATGAATGTATCGATTGGTTGTATGCGATATAACCTAGTTATCGAATCAAGGATTGATTCGATAAGCCGATACATTGGATATTAGTCGGTTATATGCGATATGACCGGATCGTTAAATCAAGTGTTGATTTAATGATTTAATGTATAATTATATATTTGATATATTACTTTGCATTAACTAATATTTGTTCACTTTAAATGGATTTTCTCACTTGATGTACACAAGTTGTATATGTGATATACTTTTGTGCACTTGTTTGTATCATGTTTGATGATACATGCTTACTTGTGTTTGTATAAAGATTAAACCATGGTTATTTAAATGGTTAGGGTTTTGATTTTCATATCTATTTATTTATTCTTTTATTAAGGAAAAGATAAAGAGAAAAATGGTGGCTTTCTTTGTTTGTTGTTGAAGCTTCATGAAGTTTTGACTAAGTGACTATTTTGTCTCATGCTTAACCCTAACCATTCCACCTAACCATAGTCTATTCTCTACACATAACCATGGTTAGTATATGATAAGTATTCATATTATTTTCCTTTTTGAAAATAACACTTATCATATTCTATCTTCTTCTTCTTCTTCTTCAAGAAGAAACCTTGCCTCCATCAATGGCAACTAGTGAAAAAGAGTGAGAAATCCAATTCTAAAGTGAACCCACTTCCTATTTCTACATCCTCTACCTATTGCCAAGTAGTATAGGGTGTTTTCTTCACAAGTTTCTTGACTTGGTGAAGTTGGAGCTTGATCTAGTGTTGCCTCGACGTAGATCATCTTCGGCATCGAAGCCGACGACCTAGCCCGCCCATTTCTCCGATGAAGCCGACGCTAGAGTCCGGGATCCGATATGGACAGCGAGGGGACTTCATCACGGAGCCATGGAGGTGGAGAACTAGATCTACAAAGGTTGTAGCCTCTTTCTTTTAGTTAACTTGTTAACTAGTTTCTTTTTTCGCCTAAACTCTAGTCAACGATCCGTATTAGGGTTTCTCGGCACATGTAAAATTTGAATTTGGCATGGTTGATGCCTTGTGAGACCTCTAGTGTGTGCCTAGGAACCCTACAGTGGTATCAGAGCCTAGCTAGAGCCTTAGGCGAAGTCTAGATGACGTTTGAAATCCGAACGAACATCGAAACCCTATTTTTTCATGCTCTCTGGACTTTTTTCAAAAACTGGGTTTTTTCCACATTAAAAATATGCAGAAAATTCACCAGGGAATTGTAAGAAAAACTGTGCAGCACGTGCCCGTGATTCAACTAAAGCGCGGAGGAACCGCGGCACGAGCATGGCTCGTGCGGTGGTTCCGCGGCCATATTATCAGATTGGGTTTTTAAAATTGCACAGTAATTCCTATATTCAGGTGCTGTATTTTCTGGGAATTTTTAATATTTATTCAAGAGTTGAATATTCTGGGTTGTATTGGGAATCAAAGATTCGATCGGATTAACAAACTTTGTCTAGGTGTTTTCCGGATAATTTTTGAATATGTTGAAAAGTTCGACCGGATATAAATACCTAATTTTTCCCCTGTCGGGAAATTTCCAAGTGTTGGATCTTTCCGTGGTTTAATAACGCTCTAAGTAGTGCAAGTAACGCGATGGACCGTCTAGAAGACAACAAACCTTAACTCGATTATGTGACCGTCTTGAACTGCCCTTTGAACCTTAGGGTTTGGGGTAGTACGGCGTGCCACATGTGAGGCATTGGCTTGACCCTTCTACGGCTAGACCGTTGGTACTGAGGCATGAACTGGATGTTTTTAAACCTATTTCATGTGTTGATCTGTATCGGGAAAACTTGGGTGTTGGACTGTTCGATCGGAAAGTTTAACATTTTCTTTTTATCCGGAATGTGATACAATAATTGGAATTCACAAGTAGTTATGAGATAACTGAATGAATGTTATAAACATAGCAGTTTAGTCTCACTTGATCGGTTGCCACGGAATTTTGATGCGATCAAAAGTCCGTCGCAATCACGTAGCGTACGCGGATACTCGCCGGGTAAACTTAATAGACAGCCTCACTCCATAGCCCCGACCAAGTGACTGTAGGAGAACCCCGTCGCCGAAAGCGTCCGTTCGGGTGCTCGCGGCAGCGGTGTTCCGCCTTGGTGCACATCGTCGACGGTATCGGGAGTGCGGCCGCCTACTAAAGTTTGCGACGAGCATTCGATCAGGATGTCGGGAATCTTGCTGAATTGCCCGACTTGATATTGAAAAGAGCTTTCGATAATGAGACTAAAATGCGGGGTTTATAATTGTTAGGCATGCGATGTCTAAGGAATTCATTTGATTAGGCATGCGATGTCTATGCAGGTTGCGGATTCCAACTGTTGTAGTTTTACACTTTCTTTTCTGTGACCGTAAGTGTAATATGTGATATCGCCGGTTTCGTTGCTATATGTCAACGACAATTGGGATGCGCATATTTACTTACGTTGATGACATGTGATATTATATGTTGCTGTATATGTTATATTGGATCGTCGTGTTTGAATAGCCGGGGTTTTTTATGTGAGATGAGTGTTTTTCATTTTCATTCATGTAAAAACTTGTATGTAATATTCTTTTATTGGGGCACTTCCAGGTTGCGGAAGATGTCACCCTTTGTATATTATTTACTTTTCCGCATTAGGATAGACCCAAGGAGGAGGGCACAAGTAACCGGGTTCTGGAGTCCAGTGGGAGACCAACTCGAGGAGTCGAGTCCGGGTATCCTAACTCTAGAATTGGTAGGGTTGCTTGCCGCTCTCGTAGGGGTCTAGGGGTGTGGGTTTGGCTATTCATCGCGACCGTGGAATCCGTGTTTTATACTGGCTCGTATTGAAAACACGGACGTCCTAGTATATCCAATATTTCATATGTTTCTTCTGCTGCGATATCTGTGATGTGATCATGTGATGTTCTGTGATAGATACTGTATATAGTATATATGATATATTATATAGACGTTACTTTATGTTTTACACCCGCGCTAGCCTTGCCCCGCTCTGCCGTTAGTTACCTAACCTAACGGTGCACGAGGGGACATCGAGGCGAATGCGGATGGCATAAGTGTACGTCGTATTTATCTGTGATGTTTAGGTACTTAAATGATGGGACTTCATTAATGTGATTAATTAAAGTAAAAGAAACCTAATGATGTTGTAGAATCGAATTTCAAAATAAAAAAAGGTAACTACAGTTCTTGCTTTGCACAGAGGTATATGTGATATATCCTGCACCTTATTCGATGAGGAAAGGACCGAGATCCCTTCACAGGGAGTGACTCCTTTAGCAATAACTGGCAGATGCTACAACCCTCGGTTTGTCTTTTTGATTGCTTCTATAGTTTTAGCTATGCACAATGATATATATGATATATCCCACACCTCATTCGACGAGGAAAGGACCGACGATCCCTTCACCGGGAGTGACTCCTTTAGCAAAACTAGAAAAGCCTCAAAAATACTCCATTTTAAAATCATTTGATTCCACAACGATATCAAGTTCATTACGCAATAGGTTTTTAGAAAAACCTGTCGTAGCCCTTCGTCATTTCAGATAAGTGGTAGTTAGTATTCGTGCTACGTTTGTTGGCCTGCGTCAAGGCGTAGTGTGCAGTAGCTAACTAGTATTTATCTGCTTATGCATATGATGCAGATTGGATTAGGGTAGTCGTGCGACTTTGTTGGCCTGCGTCAAGGGTCATGCGTGTGGGTTTAATTCATTCAGGAAATGACGGGTTGAACATGACTAGCGTACTATGGTTTGTTGGCCTGCGTCAAGGTCATAGGACGCTAGAGGCAAAATTATCGGGAATTTCAAGTGTTGAAATTTGCAATGAGATTGCATACCTTCTATGAGATAGTTGGATCCCGATACCCGCTGCGAGTAATTGTTACTCCTGGGAGAGTTTTACACATTACAATTAGCCGATCAAGTAGGTGTCTAGAAAGGTGTCAACGGGGTTACGCCTCTGGGAAAATGAGGTTTACATTAATTAGGTCCGTGCGAAAGAACGGGGGAACCTCCCTCAAAGTACCGACACTGGCCTGGCTGAAAGATTGGCGAACTTGTAGCATGTAATTAATCCCGGCTAGTCTTTCCTTTTAGGGTTTGAAGGAAGATTTGATAAAAACAGTGGGAGCCATCCTAATTAGATAAAATAATAACGAATCTTTTCTTGCAAGAGCGCACGCTGAGTGTTTTCTTCTCTCTCTCTCCAGGTAGAGACCATATCACGCCTTAATCAAGATAATAATACGGATATTTGACCGAACCCTCTTGTTATACTGAGCTGGGGAACGTTGGTCCCGCTCCAACTTATAATTGTTATAAGACAGAGCAGGAAATTGGGGATTACCAGAATTCCCGTGCCGCCCAAACGAAGTAAGTGCATGCTGATGCATCATCTTCGGGTGTATTCATTATATAGAACTGTTTCTCAGTGTCCTTTACGTCCTGGGTATATGATACCGGATCAGGATCCCACATATGTAATATGTTACATGGGTTACAGATAGGTAAAGAACTGAGAACGGGTGATAAGTTTCATGAGGCAGAAAATGGGGCAAGAGTTGCAGCCAAGTCTGTTGGTCACTATCACTCTGTATTACCAATACATTGATTCTGAACGAATGTTATTGGATACCGAACCTGATATACAAAATCATATCAGTCTCTTTACCAGTAAAGAAATGATAAAATTTTGTATTGTTGGATAATGTTTTGAACATTTCCTATATCAAAAGTTGATCGGTTCAGGCACGTTATCTAAAAGCATTGATGTTCTAAATCAAACTACAGTTCTTAGTATACAGAACACACACAAGAGGAAGAGTTCAGAAATGAACAGATCCTTCTTAAGGTATTGTAGATTAGGTCATATCAATGCGACCCGACTAGCTAAGTTGCACATAGATGCATATTTAAATCTGTTTGAATTTATATCTTATGAAACTTGCCAGTCATGTCACAAAGATAAGATGACCATAGCTCCGTTTACTGGAAACAGAGAAAGAGTTAGTGAACTCTTGGGATGATACATGTTGATGTATAAAGGTCCCCTGTCTACACATGCCAAGACCGGTTCTTTGTACTTCATTACATTCTTTGATGATCTCTCAAGATTCAGACATATGTTCCTGTTGAAACACAAGTCCGAACCTTTTGAGATATTCACGGAATATAAGTTAGAAGTAGAGAACCAAATTGAGGGTATAAGTATTATGTCCTTTGATGCGATCAGGGAGGAGAATACTTGAGCACAGAATTCCTGGACTATTCTAAAGGAGAATGAGATTCTCTCTCAGCATTACTCCTCCGTATACACCATAGCACGATGGTATATCGGGGCGGAGCAATTGCACCCTATTTGATATGGTGCGGTCTATGATGAGTACTACTGAGTTACCTGTTTCCTTTTGGGAGTTATGCGCTTGAGAAGCTGCATACCTATTGAATAGGGTTCGAATCAGATCACAGCCTACCACTCCATATGAGATATGGTATGGGAAGAGCCCATGTCTTAAGCTAGTTAAAATTTGGGGTTGTCCGGCCTATGTTTAAAAGGAAAATCCGGACAAGCTCGAGGTAAGGTCAGTTATGTAGAACTGGAAAGGTTCCAGCTATACAAACTACAGCAGATCATTTGGTAGAACCAAAGGATTCAATAGTAACCAACGAACCTCAACCTCTCCGCCGATCTAGTAGGGTTCCTCATCCGCCTGAGAGATACTTTGGTTTCTCGATGACAGTGGGAGCAAGGATTGCATCATGGGTTGATGACCCAACTAGTTTCGAGCTGGCCATCAGGAGTAAGACTCTATGAGAATGGCTGGATTCTTAGCGATCTGAGATAGAATCCTTATACACCAACAATGTATGGACTTTGGTTGCTATATCTGAAGGGTTAAATCCCCATCAGGAGCAAGTATATTTTGAGATGATTACTTGGTGTACTTGGAAAAGTTGAGACTTTCAAAGCTAGACTTGTTAAAGGTTTGCATCATTGACCAGGTATGGATTTTGTTGAAACGTTTTCTAAGTAGCTATGCTTAAGTCCATCCGGATCCTACTTGCCACGGCTACATACCATGACTACGATATCTGGCGGTTGGGTGCCATGACTGCTTTTCTAGATAGTGTTTTAGAAGAGTGCTTCTATAAGTACACAGCCAAAGGGCTTCGTAAACAGTGGGAGCAGCGGAAACATGTACAAGATGCTTTATAGGATAAAGCAGACATCGCGGAGTTGGAACGTCTGTTTTGATGTAGTTATCAAAAAGTTTGACTTCATCAAAATGGTAGATGAACCTTGTATATACAAAAAGGTAGTAGGAAGTATGGTGGCGATCCTCGTAGAGTACGTGGATGACATACTCTTGATAGGGAAGGAGTTTCCTATGCTACGCTCGGTCAATCTCCGCTTATCACAGTGATTCTCCATAAAGGATCAAAGTGATACCTCCTAAATCCTGGGTTTTGGATCTATGAGATAGATCTAATTGGATGTTAGGATTCTCACTAGTTGTAGTGAGATGGTATCAATCGAGCCTGGGGAGAATCACTGGAAGGGTTCCAGAGTGATAAGGACGACTGAAAGTCAGTCACAGGCATTGTCTTTACCCTTAGTAAAGGGACGGTATGTTGGAAGAGTTCCAAGCTAGATACCGTGGATAACTAGACGATAAAGGCAAGATTCATCGCTACTTAAGATGCTACCAAAGAGGATGTTTGGGTGTATATTGGTTCATGAGATGAACTACGTTCCAACCATTGTGAGACAATGGAGTTGTGGCTTATGCCAAGGAACGCCGGTCCCATCAGTGATCCAGACATATTCTAAGGCAGTGTCACCTGATCATGGAGATGGTTGATCTCCAGGGTGATCGAGGTTAGGAGAGTAGACTCAGAGGACAACACGGTGGATCCACTCACAAAGGCCTTTTCCCAGAGAGAGACTTTTATGGGATGGTTGAGTATGAGATACTACAACCACTGCTATCAGATGGCCCTAGTGCAAGTGGGAGATTGTCAGTTATATGTATGCCCTAGAGGCCATTACTGTACATTGGATGTATATTGTAGTGGATGCTGGGATATATATAGGGAGGACTTTCTTGCTCAACATGATGGTATGCTATCTGGTTACTCTTTACCTTAACGTGTACATTGATTGTCTCTCTGTTACATGTTGGTAAAGCCCTTAGGATGTGTACTTGACTACCTGGACTATGATGCGGATCATACTAGTGGGGACATGGTAGTCCATAAGTACATCCTTCAAGGTCCCTAGTCGTGGGTGTATCGAGACGGGGCATCGATATACCAGAGTAGACTAGCGTATACCTTCTCGACCCATACAGATGGGCGATGGATGATCCCATATCCATTGGTGTTTGACATCAGAGATGATATATGGGTGCTCAGTGGAGACTGGGTACACTGGACGGACTCGCCGAGAACTCCCAGATGGTACTATACCTTACGTCAGATGGAAGTTCTCTGGTGACACTGGTACAGAGTAGTCTGTTGACCCGAGATCGTCATAGAGTCTTGTGTGGTTCCCACTGTGCTTTGATTTCCACCTTACCACGTCCAAGAGGGCATGCAAAACGGTGGCTTTTGGGTACAGTCCTGAATCACATGGAGGCAATGAGCGATAGGAGGGGATTCGTCTCTCCAGGTATAGGGAGTTGATGTTGCGCTGTGTTCGATTGGCTATAACCGGAAATCCCTGGCCAGGGTTACTGAGATTTACTGGTAAGTGTTACCAGTAGTTTCTCGAACTGTTATAGACCTCATATCGACACGACTTATC
Organism: Agapanthus africanus; assembly: GCA_030015575.1. Taxonomy (NCBI): domain Eukaryota; kingdom Viridiplantae; phylum Streptophyta; class Magnoliopsida; order Asparagales; family Amaryllidaceae; genus Agapanthus; species Agapanthus africanus. The sequence goes on along the minus strand of JASDDO010000001.1, from coordinate 342,042,816 downwards.
GAGCTATTGGGGTCTGACGTTTACCACCCCTAGGCGAGATATGCGACATATCAGACGAACAGACCGGACTGTACGGTAAGTGTTACTGGTTGGATTCACAGGAGTATGAGCGGGCTTGCTCGTCGATCTTCTGATCGCTCAATACCCGGGTGGCCGTTACGTTTAGCAGACCGCTTGCGGCTTGTGGGTGTTTGATATGATCATCACCTGCTGCCGGCATATTGACGAGTCTTTAGAGTCCTACACAGAGGTTTCCTGGCTCAAGCGAAACGAAATAGGAGCGCATATGAGATATGTGCGGGACCGAGAATAATGCGTGTATGTGATACCGTATTGTATTCTCGTGATGAATGTATCGATTAGTTGTATGCGATATAACCTAGTTACCGAATCAAGGATTGATTCGATAAGCCGATACATTGGATATTAGTCGGTTATATGCGATATGGCCGGATCGTTAAATCAAGTGTTGATTTAATGATTTAATGTATAATTATATATTTGATATATTACTTTGCATTAACTAATATTTGTTCACTTTAAATGGATTTTCTCACTTGATGTACACAAGTTGTATATGTGATATAGTTTTGTGCACTTGTTTGTATCATGTTTGATGATACATGCTTACTTGTGTTTGTGTAAAGATTAAACCATGGTTATTTAAATGGTTAGGGTTTTGATTTTCATATCTATTTATTTATTCTTTTATTAAGGAAAAGATAAAGAGAAAAATGGTGGCTTTCTTTGTTTGTTGTTGAAGCTTCATGAAGCTTTGACTAAGTGACCATTTTGTCTCATGCTTAACCCTAACCATTCTACCTAACCATAGTCTATTCTCTACACATAACCATGGTTAGTATATGATAAGTATTCATATTATTTTCCTTTTTGAAAATAACACTTATCATATTCTATCATCTTCTTCTTCTTCTTCTTCAAGAAGAAACCTTGCCTCCATCAATGACAACTAGTGAAAAAGAGTGAGAAATCCAATTCTAAAGTGAACCCACTTCCTATTTCTACATCCTCTACCTATTGCCAAGTAATATAGGGTGTTTTCTTCACAAGTTTCTTGACTTGGTGAAGTTGGAGCTTGATCTAGTGTTTCCTCGACGTAGATCATCTTCGGCATCGAAGTCGACGACCTAGCCCGCCCATTTCTCTGATGAAGCCGACGCTAGAGTCCGGGATCCGATATGGACAGCGAGGGGACTTCATCACGGAGCCATGGAGGTGGAGAACCGGATCTACAAAGGTTGTAGCCTCTTTCTTTTAGTTAAGTTGTTAACTAGTTTTTTTTTCGCCTAAACTCTAGTCAACGATCCGTATTAGGGTTTCCCGGCACATGTAAAATTTGAATTTGGCATGGTTGATGCCTTGTGAGACCTCTAGTGTGTGCCTAGGAACCCTACACTAGGGTTGCTTCATGGTTTTCTGCATGTCTCAATGTCAAGGGAACTTAATTTATAATGGTCTCGGGTAATCCAAGATCTCTAAACTCCATCACTAAATACACAAAAACACGATATCGACAAATCTAAAGTTCATATCTTGGTTTCTATAATCAATTCCAGGTCTTGTAACAGCCATTATAGTTCACCAAATCCACACTTTCACTTCGAACTTCAAAATAACCAAACGAAAACCACTTCTAAACTAACTAGAATGCAAGAAACTAAAAATTAACTAAATAGAAAGAGATATACCTCACTTGGGCAACTTAAGAAAACCCTAGCTTGCCCAATGTCATCAAAATCCAACTTTGCTTGGTCCATTATGTAGAGGATGATGCGGTGATCTTTCTTTGTGAAAGGGATATAGGGTTTTGGTGAATGTTTTGAGATGGGTCATGATGGTAGAAGATGGAGCTTGAAGATGTTGAAGGAGAAGATAAAATGGTGGGGGAAAAGAATGGGCAGCCCTCTCCCTCTCTCTTTCTTAATCTCACCCACACTCTCTTTTATGGTATGGCCTCAACATCATTATGTCCCCTCTCTCTCTCCTCAATCATTCCTCTCATTTCTTTCTTTTTGTCACCAAAATAAAACCAACCATAACTAAAGCAACACAAAGGAAACATGTAACCAAATGAAACATGTCATGGTGTACTAACTATGGACAAATGTAAAAACACGGATTTGGCTTAATCGCGATCAGCAGTGCGCTAATCAATTTTTATCCAAACTGCATATAATTAAATTTAAAAATGCCAAATCCGATAAATATTATTTTAATTGAATATATCATTTTAATTTCCATTTATTTCACAAAAATTGGTATATATTTATACCCTTTTTCGAAAGCCCCACGCAAATCGGACAGTTTTCGGGAAATATATTATTTTAATATTAAATTCCAAAAATAATATTTTACGTTTTCTGAAATGTTACAAATAGTGATATGTAATGTCACCTGTAGAATGTACATGTTGAGAAAGACAAAACTGATAGTATACTATCATCTCGAGTAAGACTATTCTACCGGTATAGGTCCTCCCTCAATCATTGCAATCACGTGCCTGTGATCCAATAATTTACTTGAGGGCACTATAGCCAACAAAGTGCTCAAGAAACCAGGTTCTAAAGTCCAGTGAGTGGCCATCTCGAGGAGTCGAGACCGGTCGCCTAACTCTAGAATTAGCAGGGTTTCTTGCAGCACTCGTATGGATCTAGGGGTGTGGGCTTGGCTATTCATCACGGGCGTGGAATCCTTGTTTTCGTTAATGGCTTAACCTAAAATACGGAACTCCTAGTATATCATATATTTCATATATTTGCTTCTGCTGTGATGTGATCATATAAATGTGTGAGATGAATGCTACTTATATATATGATATATTAGTGGACACTATATATGTTTTTCATCCGTGCTATTCCCGACCCCGTCCCGCCGTAAGTTATGTAACCTTACAGTGAAGATCCGGGTCCATGTGGCGAATGCAGGTGCCATATATGTGTGTTTTAATTTCGTTTCTTCTGTGATGTTAGGAACATAAATAATGGGACATCATTAATAAGATTAATGAAAAGAAAAGAAACCTAAAAGATATTATAGAACCAAATTTTTCAAAAAGGTAGCTTTAGTTTTTTGATTTGCATAGAGGTATTCATTCATGAATATCCAGCACCTCATTCAATGAGGAAAGAGCCTAAATCCCTTCACAGGGAATGGCCTCTTTAGAAAAAATTAGCATATGCTACAAGCCACTCAGTTTGTTTTGAAAACTACTCGATTTTTAAAGCGGGGCTTAAACCACTCCATTTTCAAATCACGGGGTTCTACAACGATATCAAGTTCATTACGTTAATGGTTTTCGTCAAAACCAGCCGCAACCCTCCATCATTTCAGATAGGTGGTGTTTAGTATTCATGCTGTGTTTGTTGACCTCCGTCAAGGCAGAGTATACAGTATCTAGGTAATACTTATCTGCTGCTTATAGATACAATCGGTAAGGACGGTCACACAGCCTTGTTGACCTTTGTCTAGGGTTTGTGTCGGTGGATTCGAATCGAACATGAACTTGACTGGCGGCCTATAGTTTGTTGAACTCCGTCAAGATCATAGATCGTTAGGGTAAAATCCATTATCAGGAATTTCATTTGTTGAAATTTGTAATGAGATTGCAAACCTTATATATAAGAGTTAGATCCCGATACCCACTGCGAGTAAGAGTAAATCCCAGGAGAGTTTTCCACTTTGCAATTAGCTAATCCAATAAGTGTCTAGAAAGGTGTTAACAGGATTCTGTATGTTAGTTATATGTATGCTCTAGAGGCCATTACTGTACATACGATGTATATTGCAGTGGATTCTTGGACATATATAGGGATGACTTTCTTGCTCCACATGATAGTATGCTATCTGGTTGCCCTTTATCTTAACATGTACATTGATTGTCTCTATGTTACATGTTGATAAATCCCTTAGGATGAGTACTTGACTACCAGGACTATGATGCAGATCATATTAGTGGGGACAGAGTAGTCGCTAAGTACATCCTTCCAATGTTCCTTGTCGTAGGTGTATCGAGACAGGGCATCGATATACCAGTGTAGACTAGCGTATAGCTTCTCGACCCATGTAGATGGGCGATGGATGATCCCATATCCATTGGTGTTTGACATCAGAGACAGTATACGGGTGCTCAGTAGAGAATGGGTACACTGAAAGGACTCGCTGAGAACTACCAGATGGTATTATACCTAACGTCAGATAGCAGTTCTCTGGTGACACTGGTATAGGTTAGTCTGTAGACCTGAGATCGTCATAGAGTCTTGTGTGATTCTCTCTGTGCTTTGATTTCCACCTTACCGCATTCAAGAGAACGTGCAAAACGGTGGCTTTTGGGTACAGTCCCGAGTCACATGGAGGCAATGAGCGATAGGAGGGGTTTCGTCTCTCCCTGTATTAGGAGTTGATGTTGCGCTGTGCTCGATTGGCTATAATAGGAAGTCCTTGGCTAAGGCTGCTTCACAGATATACTGGTAAGTGTTATCAGTAGTTTCTCGACCTGTTATATGTAAGTGCACGGCGGCGCCCCGGCCTCCATCCCGAGGCCAAATGCGGAAGCGATGGTTAACTTAAATTTTGCAAACTAGCAAACCGGCACCACCGCACACTAAACACCCGGATCGAACCATTAACTAGTCCTAGCTAACTACAAGAAGGGAATAGAGATATACCGACAGATCCGAGTCCTACGGTCTTCTCGTCGTCGTCCCGATCTCCCGCGGAATGTCTTGTCTCCACCTCGTCGCCGGAAGTGCACCACATCGCCTACATCTTTTATGGGCTCCCACCTCTATGCCGAGGCAACTCGGGAACGAAGCTGGCTAGTCGACGTGCCCAAGATTTGCTGTAGAATGTGTAGTACTCAAGTCTCATATGGGGTTGTGGGAATTGCCATTGGTGGAGGAAATGAACCATATATTTCTTTGGATGAACAAAGGGATTTTTGGCATGGGAATGAGACACAATTTTCTTCTCTCAAATTTTGGACATCCCACTAAGGGGAATGGCCGGCCATGGCTTTGGAATGGTGAGAGAGAGAGAAAAACAAGTGGGGGAAAAAAACTATCATCCAAAAAGGAGAGAGAGAAAGGATATGATGATCAAGAATCATTTTAACCAAAACCCCACTCCAAAAATCCATCAACTACAACCATGATTGCTCACAAAGTCAAGCAATCATGAACCAAGGAAAGTCAAGGTATGGTCCACCCATCATGATGCAACAAAATGCAAAAGACCCCCTTCCAAAATGCTTATTTGCACAAATGCAAATAAGCCCTCCTCCACCAATCTTCGGCCAATGAACGATACAAAAGAAATTGGCCGAAACGGAAAGCAAACTGGCAACTCCAGAAAACTGGTCCTGTAATAAATTACAGGAAAACCCCGATACTGTGTATACACACCCGCATCTGTATTCCGACTGAAATACAAATGTAATGAGACAAAGTCTACACAGTACTATACTAGGATCCGGCTTAAACCAAAGCCGGCTAGTAATATCCGTCCGATCCTAATCCGTGCAATACCGCACGTATCTGATCGAACCCTGCCATATATCCATACGGCCTCTAGTACAAACTGTCCGATCCTGATCCGTGCAATACCGCACGTATCTGATCGGACCTTGCCTTATCTCCATACGGCCTCTACAGCTTTTTACCCGAAACTTGAGTAACTGAATGTGGGGGACTCTAAAGACTCGTCAACACCTTGGTTGTGGATTTAACCACTAGCACGTCAGAGGTATAAGCCAATACGTAACGGGCTACCAGGTATTGACCAAAAGGGACGTCTGTGAGCGAACTCAGCCTGACAACCCTACTGAGCCTGTCTGTGACAATATCCGTACAGTCCGGTCCGTTCGTCTATTAGCATCGCATGGCGGGCCAAGGGGGTTGGTAAAAGTCAGACCCCCAAAAGCGGTACAAGTCGTGTCGGAGTGTAGCCCAGAACACCCTGAGATACTACTGGAATACCTACCAGTAAATCTCCTGCCTTGGCCAAGGACTTCGTGTAATGGCTCTCCTAGACACAGCCCGACCTTACCCCCAATACCGGGAGAGATGAACCCCTGAAGATACGCTCACTGCCTCCATGTGGCTCGGGACTGTACCCAACTAAAACCTGTTAGCACGTCTCCTTTGAGCGTGGTAGGGTAGTAATCAAAGTACAGTGGGAACTCACATGAGACAAATGACGATCATCAGGTCGATGAACTAACCTGTACACATGTCACTTGGGAACTGCTATCTGACATCTGGTATAAGACCAACTAGCATGTTCCCGGCGAGTCCTGTCCGGTGTACCCATAACCCAATGAGCACCTGTATACATCTTAGGTGAACCAACTAACACCAGTGGCTTGTGAGACCGGCCACCGCCCCTCGTCGAGGTCTCGACTGTATACACTAGTCTACTCTGGAGTATCGATGCCCTGTCTCGAAACTCCCACGACTAGGGACCTTTTAAGGATGTGCTTATAGACCCCAGCTCCCACTTATATGATCGCCCTCATACTGCTGGTGGTCAAGCAAGAATCCTAGGGGCTTTATCAACGTGTAATAGCGACATGTCAGGTCACCTAAAGCAGTATACAATGATAAAGATAAACCAGATAGCATACTGTCATCTTGAGTAAGACTGTCCTACCGGGATAGGTCCTCCCTCAATCATTGCAATCACATGCCTGTGATCCAATAATTGACTCTGAGGGCACTATCTCCAATAATCTCCCACTTGCACTCAAGGCTAATTATTGCGATGTCGCATACTTACAGCCCGTGTGATACCGAACACCCAACTCCTCTACTAGTCAGTCTCACAAAGTTAGTTTGCGAAACTATTGCGTTCGAGGAATAGCCTCAGTGAGTGGATCCGCCTTGATGTTTCTTTCTATGTCTCTCTATATCTCAAGTTCGCGGAGAAAGCCATCTCCCGAAATGAGCAATACCTGTCTTAGAATGTGTCTGGATGTCTGATGGGACCTAGCTCATAAATGAACTCCAAATCCAAACTTCTTAGACTGTATCGTCAACTGAACTTAATCAGTATCCTGCGCCATGCCTCCCTCAGTATTGCCTTGGACCACCTGTCCAAAATACTGCCCCTCGTCGGAAGGAAAAACTATAACTCTGACAACCTCCTTGTCGTCCAGGTCACCTTGGAAGCCTGGAATGATAACCGTCTCCTGAATGAGGCTGTCGTTATCATATCCCTAGAACATCCACTTATGTTCTAAAGCTGCTTCCGATTGTTTCTCCAGGATTGGATCAACATCAACTTATTGCATCTAGTGCAAGAGCAACATCTGGTGTGGTACTTGACATCTCATGATTGACTCAATTGCCTGAGCAAGTGATCTGCCAATCATGCACATCCCTCTCCCCTTTAGTCTGTAAGACACCTTTAGAGAGGGTGACTCCATCACCTGCAGGTACACTACCGTGCCAGGAGTCGTCCATTCTAAATACTCATAGAATACTGTCTAAGTACCCAGATTGGGAAACCACCCAAATCTAGATCTAAAACTATAGATCTAGTAACCAGTATGTCTGATATAATGTCCAAGTCCCATGTGGAGAAACCACTGTGTGACGACCAAAGTATAACCGATCGTAGTATAGGAATATCACTTCCTACTCTGTGTATGTCGTCCAAATACCTGGACATCCCACCCTACTACCTTCTTAACAGATCCATCCCCTATTTTGATGAAGTCAAACCTATGACTGTCACATCAGAAATGGATGATCTATCTCCGCTATATTTGCTTTAGTCTATAAATAGACATAAGCCACCTGTCCACCAATGCTTCCGTTGCTCCCACTGACTACGACAACCCTCTGGCAGAGTCATATAGACGTACACTTCTAAAACAAGTTTAGAACGACGCTATACTCATCCTCCTGCCGGGTCTCACAGTCTGGAACAACAGCAATGGCAAGTGTGGGTAAACAAGAACCTCCCTGCCACCGTCCTTGAGCATACCGAAGTACCTCTCGGGTGCCTGAGGTTACCCACTTTATTTGCGGAGTGGCCAATGGAATGTCAAACCAGATTGAATCTTTAGGTTCCTATCAAATCTTCAGTAATCGTTTGTGGTTCTGGAATCACTTCCAGTTCTACCATACTCCCACTACCGTTTTATGAAAAAATCCATTTTTATTAAAATTGTGGCGAGTTCAGAACAATATCACTATTGATCTTCCAGATGGTAGAAAGCCAACCCTCATCATAGCCTGGGTCAACCCACAAACAGCCATTACAGAAACGTGCCTTGAGTTATCCAGAGTCTGGTTTTAATCATAAGCCGGACAACTCCCCGTACCTTAACATTGTTAAGATATGAACTGTTCTATATCCAATACAGAAACAGAGGCACTGATTTAATTGAACCAGATTCAAATCATGCAGCTGTCTCCAGTGCATGTCAACTTAATGGAAGGAGGCCGATCGACGTTACTCAACTTAGGAATGCTTCCAATTATGAGTAACCTGAAAGAGAAGCAGGTTGTCTTAATCATTACTATTAACTGAATACCATACTCAAGTATCTACATCTTCGATCACTTTGAAGAATCTTGATACTTGCAATATCTGGTTCTCTACTTTATTCAAATACCTATAACTTCTCAAAATTCGGACCCTGTGTTTCCACGAAACACCTGTCTAAAAACTAGAGAAGTCATAAGTAAACCGAATACAGTACGAGGACCAACCCCTCTGTCCTGATGGACCCTGGACAACATACAATACTCTGTATAAGTCCCTTGAGTCTGATAACTCATTCACTGTGTGTCGTAGGTTGAAAACTGTACTTATGGTTAAGAAGAATTACACCGCTGTTTAATGCTCCTTACCTAACCATCCACTGATATAGGTAAATGTCGTAGACATAATTTCAAAAAGGTATATCTCACTCTATGAAAATAGACGTACAGATATATCAATTTGAAATTGGTGCATGACAGCGGATATTCAAAACTAAATATTTGCCGACCGGCAAACAGTCCTGGTGACTTCCTCAAATATCACCGATTACAACGAATCCCGATATAATGAGGATGATCACCCAATTTCCAATAACTTACTCCCACTCATCATCTGTAAAACCATACAGATGTGAGAATCGTACCTGGTAAATACATACCCTGGAGTAAGGACTAATTGGGAAATCAGTTTTCTTTTAACAGTACACAGTGGCACTAAAATATTGAAATGTTTCGATGGGGTATCCCGGTATTCCTAGTAATGCCTCTTCCAGATTCACGACTGTAACCGTATAATTCTTTGCCAGCTCTCCAAATCCCTTTATATGTCTTTAGTCATTACCTTCTGCACACCCCTTTAGGCCAAATGGTTTTCTTCCTTCCCTACCGTTCGGCACCAGCCTATGGTTTGGAAGAAGACTATCCAACAAGCATAATGGGTGTACTGTCATAATCCTAGGAGCACTCGTAATGCGAGAGAAGGTGAAGATAAAAGACAACCTAAATAAATCTTATTCCTATTTCTCCTGAACCAGAATCCATCCCCGAACTGGAACAAGTTCCTTTCGAGTTCGTATATAACCATACGATGGAATATCCAATAAACTGTGGATCTTCGTAGTGATACGGAGTGTCCTGGGGAAATACAAAGGTGAAGTGGGAGTGGTAATGAAATACTTGGTTTGGTGGTGAATATCAGTCGCAATTTACTTTGCCCTCTTACTAATCCCTTGCTTTGTCTTAACTTAATACCTTCTGTACACCATCGTTATGCTAATTGGTTTTCTTCATTCCCCACTGTTCGGCACCAGCCTAAGGTTTGGAAGAAGACTATCCAATTTGCGTAATAGGTGTACTATCTCCTAAACCAAGGAGTACTCACAACCTGAGAGAAGGTAAAAGGAAAAGACAACTGAATAGTCCTATCCGTTTTATCCAGAACCTGAAACCATCCTCGAATAAATCCCTTCGAGTTTGTATATAACCATACGATGGTTTTGTCCAATGGATGTGGACGTTCGTAGTAATACGGGGTGTCCTGGAGAAAAGGGTAAAAGTAGGAGTGGCAATGAGGTCTGCAACTCTGACAATCCAAAAGCCAATGTTTAAGAAGGTTCGGTTAATTTTGGTCACTGAGTCATAGTCTTAGGGTCAAGTCAATGGTCGCTGCCAAAGAGAGAGAGAAAAGAAACACTCAGCGTGCACTCTAACCTAGATCAGAATGGTTACCAATTTATCTAATCAGGAAACCTCCCACTGTACCGTCAAATTCTCCTCCAAACCTGAAAGAAGAATTAGTCGGGGTCACCCGAGGAGTAAACTAACTCATCTGTGGGAATCGGGATCCAACTATCATCGCATGATAACGTGACGGAATCCGCTCATGCTATCACACTCCAGAAGGTATGCGCATATCTGGCAAGTTTCAGTTCTTTTGAAACTCCCGATGTGATTTTTGCCCCATGCTCTTATGACCTTGACTTTGGCCAACATATCATAAGTCACATGTCAAGTTCTACTCGTCATTCTCCAGGTTAATTTGAATCCACCCGTACCTACCCTTGACTTTGGCCAAAATGGCAGTACGACTGTCCCAAACCAACGCATCTATCTATACTGCATATGAATACCCCAATAGCTACCAATCACTGTGCCTTGACTTTGGCCAACATACACAGCTTGAATACTATTGACTATCCATATGAAACGACGGCGGGCTACGAATGGTTTCTGGCGAAAACCTTTAACGTAATGAACTTGATATCGTTGAAGGAACAGATAGCTTTTAAAAATATAGTGACGAAAACCTTTGCTAAAGAGGTCACTCCCGGTGAAGGGATCTCGGCTCTTTCCCCGTAGAATGAGGTGCAGGATATTCCATCTGAATACCACGATGCAAAGCAAAAGTAATCGGCTACAGTGAAGTTAATGCCCTGACGCAAACTTCTGTCCAAGGGGTCACTCCCGGTGAAGGGATCTCGGCCCTTGCCTCGTCGACTGAGGAGCAGGATATTCCAACTGAATACCACGATGCAAAACAAAAGTGAACGTCCTTGCAATAACAGCTTTTTGAAAAGTGTTCCAACAACATCAGATTAGGTTTGTTTTTAACTTGCATTGATCCGAATCAATGCAGTCCCATCAATTGATCACACCACAAAGAACGAAAATATACTGATGTACGTATATGCCATCCGCATTCGCCACTGGGTCCCGTCATTACCCGTTAGGTTAGCTAACTAACGACAGAGCGGGGACTGGAATAGCGCGGATGCAAAACATATACAACATCTACTAATATATATACAAATATATTATATTCGCTCAAGGCATGATAAAAAATGCAGCATCTCAGAAAAGTATAGCATCACAGAACAATACAGATATCTGGGATCACCGGGTTTCACAGAGCCACTACTGAAACCCGACGTTCCCCGGGTCGTGTGGATAGCCTGTGCAATGAAATCCTAGACCCCTACGGGCGCGGCAACTTACCCGCCAAAACCTGAAGCGAGGCAGCCCCCTTCAGCTCCTTGAATGGACCACCCAGCACTTCACGGAATCCGGTAACTTGGGCACCCCTCCTGGGTCAACCTGTACCCCCTACGAGTGCGGTGAATAGCCCGCAAATTCTAGAGTAAAGCCCCCTCCGTCTCAATGCCATGAGATGCAGGCTTGTTGCCTTCCAGAACCCGGCTATCCGTGCACCCCTCCGCGGGGCAATCCTAGTACAGAAAGTAAAATATACATACAACGGGTACATCGACCGCAACCTGGTCGTGCCCCAAAATAATAATACAAACAGGCAGTGACGGCAGTCCACATGTCGGACGCTCGCCCCGCAATATCAAATGTACATAATACAACAAAAACTGTACTAGCATTGCAACCAGGCTATCCCCCACGACCAATCCGCAACATCACAGCAATACACAGAACATCAACGTGAAAGTCACGTTCGCAAATCCGTCTAACCGGGCTATAGCAGTTAGAAAGGATTTACCGATCAAGTGACATTCACGGTCGCAGATATAATGTAAATACTGTGAAATAATGTATTTAAAATGTCCGATCGGTCAAAAATTACCAAGTGGGCCCCCAAATACTACTGTAGCACATCAAGAAATTCTGGGCCCAAAAATAATATTCCATAAACCCTATTTTCAAACCAGAAAGCAACTGTAGAAATTTGACACAGCGATCTCAACATTGTGCGGCGGAACCGCGGCCCAAAGGGGTGTTTGGCCGCGGTTCCGCGCTCCCGTAGTCGAGTTAGTGTATCGAATTTTTAAAGAACTCTTATAACTTCCAGTACATCACTTTTCTGCAACCTGAAAAAATTTTCGAGCCACAAAAAATTCAACAGAAAACTGATGCATGTGAAAAACGCGGATTTTGGAATTTTGGTCGATCGGAAATATAAACACATTAAACAAAGCTAGACTATGTTAATGGCGAGGCTCTGATACCACTGTAACTGCACGGTGGCGCCCCGGCCTCCATCCCGAGGCCAAATGCGGAAGCGATGGTTAACTTTAATTTTGCAAACTAGCAAACCGGCACCACCGTGCACTAAACACCTGGATCGAACCATTAACTAGTCCTAGCTAACTACTAGAAGGGAATAGAGATATACCGACAGATCCGAGTCCTACGGTCTTCTCGTCGTCGTCCCGATCTCCCGCGGAATGTCCTGTCTCCACCTCGTCGCCGGAACTGCACCACATCGCCTACATCTTTTACGGGCTCCCACCTCTATGCCGAGGCAACTCGGGCACGAAGCTGGCTAGTCGACGTGCCCAAGATTTGCTGTAGAATGTGTAGTACTCAAGTCTCATATGGGGTTGTGGGACCATTGGTGGAGGAAATGAACCATATATTTCTTTGGATGAACAAAGGGATTTTTGGCATGGGAATGAGACAAAATTTTCTTCTCTCAAATTTTGGACAGCCCACTAAGGGGAATGGCCGGCCATGGCTTTGGAATGGTGAGAGAGAGAGAAAAACAAGTGGGGGAAAAAAACTATCATCCAAAAAGGAGAGAGAGAAAGGATATGATGATCAAGAATCATTTTAACCAAAACCCCACTCCAAAAACCCATCAACTACAACCATGATTGCTCACAAAGTCAAGCAATCATGAACCAAGGAAAGTCAAGGTATGGTCCACACATCATGATGCAAGAAAATGCAAAAGACCGCCTTCCAAAATGCTTATTTGCACAAATGCAAATAAGCCCTCCTCCACCAATCTTCGGCCAATGAACGATAGAAAGGAAATTGGCCGAAACGGAAAGCAAACTGGCAACTCCAGAAAACTGGTCCTGTAATAAATTACAGGAAAACCCCGATACTGTGTATACATACCCGCATCTATATTCCGACTGAAATACAAATGTAATGAGACAAAGTCTACACAGTACTATACTAGGATCCGGCTTAAACCAAAGCCGGCTAGTAATATCCGTCCGATCCTAATCCGTGCAATACCGCACGTATCTGATCGAACCCTGCCATATATCCATACGGCCTCTAGTACAAACTGTCCGATCCTGATCCGTGCAATACCGCACGTATCTGATCGGACCTTGCCATATCTCCATACGGCCTCTACAGCTTTTTGCCCGAAACTTGAGTAACTGAATGTGGGGGACTCTAAAGACTCGTCAACACCTTGGTTGTGGATTTAACCACTAGCACGTCAGAGGTATAAGCAAATACGTAACGGGCTACCAGGTATTGACCAAAAGGGACGTCTGTGAGCGAACTCAGCCTGACAACCCTACTGAGCCTGTTAGTGACAATATCCGTACAGTCCGGTCCGTTCGTCTATGAGCATCGCATGGCGGGCCAAGGGGGTTGGTAAAAGTCAGACCCCCAAAAGCGGTACAAGTCGTGTCGGAGTGTAGCCCAGAACACCCTGAGATACTACTGGAATACCTACCAGTAAATCTCCTGCCTTGGCCAAGGACTTCGTGTAATAGCTCTCCTAGACACAGCGCGACCTCACCCCCAATACCGGGAGAGACGAACCCCTGAAGATACGCTCACTGCCTCCATGTGGCTCGGGACTGTACCCAACTAAAACCTGTTTGCATGTCTCCTTTGAGCGTGGTAGGGTGGTAATCAAAGTACAGTGGGAACTCACATGAGACAAATGACGATCATTAGGTCAATGAACTAACCTGTACACATGTCACTTGGGAACTGCTATCTGACGTCTGGTATAAGACCAACTAGCATGTTCCCGGCGAGTCCTGTCCGGTGTACTCATAACCCAATGAGCCCCTGTATACATCTTAGGTGAACCAACTAACACCAGTGGCTTGTGAGACCGGCCACCGCCCCTCGTCGGGGTCTCGACTGTATACACTAGTCTACTCTGGAGTATCGATGCCCTGTCTCGAAACTCCCACGACTAGGGACCTTTTAAGGATGTGCTTATAGACCCCAGCTCCCACTTATATGATCGCCCTCTTACTGCTGGTGGTCAAGCAAGAATCCTAAGGGCTTTATCAACGTGTAATAGCGACATGTCAGGTCACCTAAAGCAGCACACGATGATAAAGATAAACCAGATAGCATACTATCATCTTGAGTAAGACTGTCCTACCGGGATAGGTCCTCCCTCAATCATTGCAATCACGTGCCTGTGATCCAATAATTGACTCTGAGGGCACTATCTCCAACATTATAAGCCTCATATCAACATGACATATCGAGTTACTGGAGTCTGATGTTTACCACCCCTAGACGTGATATGCGACATATCAGACGAAGGACTGTACGGTAGTGTTACTGATTGGATTCACAGGAGTGTGAGCAGGCTTGCTTGTTGATCTTCTGAACGCTCAATACCCGGGTGGCCGTTACGTTTAGCAGACCGCTTGCCCCTTGTGGGTGTTTGATATGATCATCACCTACTGCCGGCGTATTGACGAGTCTTTAGAGTCCTACACAGGGGTTTCCTGGCTCAAGCGAAACGGAGTAGGAGCACATATACGATATGTGCGGAACCGAGATTAATACGATATGTGATACCATATTCTTTTCTCGCGATATGTGGCATTGGTCGGTTATATGCGATATAGCCAAGTTATCGGATCAAGTGTTGATTCGATAAGTTGTTACGCATGATATTAGTCGGTTATAGCCGGATTATTAAATCAAAAGTTGATTTAATAATTTAAAGTATAATTATATATTTGATATATTACATACATCAACTAGTGTTAGCTGACTTATGATTTCTTTTCTCACATGATTGTGCACTTTGTATATATGTGATATATGCAAGTTTACAAGTCTGTGTCATGCTTGATGATACAAACAAGATGGGTGTATGAGACTTAAACCATATTAAGGTTAAATTAGGGTTTATTTATTTCTTAAAGAATAACAAAAGAGAGGTGACTTAGTCAAAGTTCTTAAGCTTGCTTGAAGCTTGTAGAAACATTGACAAAGTCAACTCTTTTGTCCTTCCATAGGATATTTCTTAACCCAACCCTTAACCCTATACCTTGGTTAATTCTCTACATGAGTTAAGAATGATGACTTAACTCACCCATGGTTACATAATTCATATGGATGAATTATTGACTTGAGTTCATCTTCATCTTCTTCTTCCTCCTCAAAAGCTTTCTAGCTCTATTGGAGTTATGAGAAAAAGTGTGAGAAAATCAATTCTAAAGTGAGCCCACTTCCTACTTCATCATCCTCTACTACTTTCCATTTAGTATAGGGTGTTCTGTTCACAAAGTTCTTGACATAGTGAAGAAATAGCTTGGGTTCTTGTCTCTTTGACGTAGATCATCTTCGGCCTCGAAGTCATCGAAACAAGCATGTCCGTTTCTTCGTGGAGCCTCTCTAGAGTCCGGAGTTTACGATCGCAGCGAAGGAGACTTCTACACTGAGCTATTGAAGTGAAGGACCGGTCTACAAAGGTTGTATTCCTTGCTCTCTTTACTTATTGCAAAGTGTTTGCAGTTGATTCCGTATATTTCTAGTTTACAATTCTAGTTAGGGTTAGCTAAAATGACAAATTTTTGAATTTGGCATCGACGATGCCTCCTGAAACCTTGCTGCCATCGTAGGTAACCCTACAGTGGTATCAGAGCCATGCTAGAAATTAACACGGATTTTTTTAGAATTACGAAACCGAAAAAACTCCGTAACTTGAAACACAAAACTATACTTTCTGTCGATTTTTAAAAGCTTTCAGAAAAATTTTCAAACTAGTGCAGAATGGTTTTTAGGACATTCTAAGAACATGGAAGAAAATTGGGACACTGTTCTTGGATTTTGACCGAGCACAATTGGGAAAATTCCGAGGTGGCCGGCCCTGGTAGGGTTTTTTGGTCTCAAATTTTTTTCATGTTCTGTGCTCTGGGGTTTGGTGTTTCAGGTGTTGTTTATTTTGGTAAATTTTGCATGCGATGTAATCTTGCACTATAAGAAATTTGGAGTGTTTCGTATTCGTAGTTTTAACATTGTTTCGAGTTATTCACATATGGTCTAGACGAAGTTTAAAAGTTCGATCGAATGTCAAAATCACATTTTTCCATGTTTAACGTATTCGGAAAAGCATGCAAGTGATTCTGCGGACCCTCCAGAAGAACGTAAACCTTAACTCGATTATGTGGCCATCAAAACCGCTACTTGAAACACGTGAGGCGTTGGTTTGACCCTTCTACGGCTGGTTCATAGGTACTGTGGCATCTTCTTGGTATTACTAAAACTGTGCTTAAGTGTTGTGCTGTCGGGAAATTGTGGGACTTTGATGAATCGATCGAAGAGTTTATCGTCGTCTAGATATTATGTGATGGAATACAATATTTGGAATTAACAAATAGTTATGAGATAACTAGTTTGAATGTTATAAATATAGCAGTTTAGTCTCAGATGATCGGTTGCCACGGGATTTTGATGAGATCAAAAGCCCGTCGCAATCACGTAGCGTACGTAGATACCAGCCAGGTAAACTTAATAGATAGCCACGGCCCATAGCCCTGACCAAGTGACTGTAGGAGAACCCCATCGCCAAAAGTATCCGTTCGGGTACTCGCGGCAAAGGTGTTCCGCCTTAGTGCACTTCGTCGACGGCATCAGGGGGTGCGGCCGTCTACTAATGTTTCCGACGAGCATTCGATCGGGATGTTGGGAATCTTGTTGAATTGCCCGATAAGATATTAAAAGGTGTTTTGAATATCGAGACTAAAATGCGGGGTTTATAATTATTAGGCATGCGATGTCTAAGGAATTCAATTGGTTAGGCATGCGATGTCTAAGGAGGTTGCGGATTCCAACTGTTGTAGTTTTTCACTTTCTTTCCTGCGACCGTAAGTGTAATATGTGGTGTATCACCAGTTTCGTTGCTATATGTCAATGAAAATTGGGATACGCATATTTACTTACGTTGATGACATGTGATGTTATGTGTTGCTGTGATATATTATATTGGATTGTCGTGTTTGAATAGCCGGGGGTTTTATGTGAGATGAGAGTTCTTCATTTTCATTTATGTAAAATTCATTGTATGTAATATTCTTTTATTGGGGCACTTCCGGGTAGAGGATGATGTCACCATTGTATATTATTTACTTTTTCGTATTAGGATAGACCCAAGGCGGGGAGCACAAGTAACCGGGTTCTAGGGTCCAGTGGGAGACCATCTCGAGGAGTCGAGACCGGATCTCCTAACTCTAGAATTGGTAAGGTTTCTTGCTTCTCTCGTAGGGGTTTAGGGGTGTGGGATTGCTATTCATCACGACCGTGGAATCCGTGTTTTATACAGGCTTAAAATAAAACCCGGAAATCCTAGTATATCCAATATTTCAGATGATTTTATTCTGCTGTGATATTCTATGATGTGATCATTGATTATATTCTGAGACGAATGCCTATATTATATATTTGAGATATAATTAATATTGTTGCTTTCATTTCATATCTGATGCTTGGGAAGCATAATAAATGGGACTTCATTAATGAGATTAATGAAAGAAAAGAAACCTAAAGATGTTGTAGAAACTTGTCTCAAAAACTGGTAGCTCTAGTTCTTGCTTTGCATAGCGGTATTCCTTGTAGAATATCCTGCGCCTTATTCGATAAGGAAAGAGCCGAGATCACTTCACCGGGAGAGACCTCTTTAGCGAAACTAGCAGATGCTATAAACTCGGTTTATCTTTTGATTGCTTTTATAGTTTTTGCTTTGCATAGTGGTATTTGTGAAATATCATGCGCCATATTCGATAAGGAAAGAGCCGAGATCCCTTCACCGGGAGTGACCTCCTTAGCAAAACTAGTAAAGTCCTCAAAAACACTCCTTTTTAAAATCACTCGATTCTACATCGATATCAAGTTCATTACGCAAATGGTTTTCTTAAAAACCTGCCGTAGCCCTCCGTCATTTCAGATAATTACTACTTAGTATTCGTGCTGCGTTATTTTGGCATGCGTCAAGGCGTAGTGTACGGTAGATAACTATTGCTTATCTGCTAGCATACGATGCGATTGGATTAGGGTATTCTTACGACGTTGTTTGGCATGCGTCAAGGGTCGTACGGGTGGGTTTAATTCAATCAGGAAATGCACGGGTTGAACTTGACTAGAGGACTATGGGTTGTTTGGCATGAGTCAAGGTCATAGCACGTTAGGGATAAAATATTATCGGGAATTTCAAGTGCTGAAATTTGCAATGAGATTGCATACCTTCTATGAGATAGTTGGATCCCGATACCCTCTGCGAGTAGGAGTTACTCCTGGGAGAGTTTTACACATCACAATTAGTCGATCAAGTTGGTTTCTAGAAAGGTGTTAACGGGGTTACGCCCCTGGGAAAACGAGGTTTATTTTAATTAGGTCCGTGCGAATGAACGGGGAACCTCCCTCAAAGTACCGATACTGGTCTGGCTGAAAGATTTGCGAACTTGTAAGGTATAATTAATCCCTGCCAGTCTTTCCTTTTAGGGTTTGAAAGAAGATTTGACTAAAACAATGGGAGCCATCCTGATTAGATATATTAATAACCAATCAAATCTTGCAAGAGCATACGCTGAGTGTTTTCTTCTCTCTCTCTCCAAGTAGCGACCATGTCATTCCTTAATCCAGATAATAATATGGATGTATTGACCGAACCCTCTTGTTATACGGAGCTGGGGAATGTTGGTCCTGCTCCAACTTATAATTGTTATAAGGCCGAGCAGGAGATTGTCACGACCCGAAAGTACGGAACGTGACCGGCACTTAGATTACGAAGTGTCTAGAGGCGCCACGTAACCTAAGTAAGCCGAAGCCCAGAAATCTAAACCATAAAAGAAGAAGAAGAAGGAAAAGAAAACAAGTTTAAAAGTATCAGCAAATTTTCCCAAAAATTTCGGCAGATTCTCCTTTGTAAAAACTGGCCCCAAACGGGTACACAAGAATAATAAACATAAACAACAATAAAAAGCATCCCCAAACGGGAGCTAACTCAACGCCAACAGGCGGAAACAACCACAACAAGCACAATAATATACAACACCAAAGGGCGAGGCTCAAAACTCAAAAGAAAACAAATCCACCAAGTCAGAATAATACATGTGCGACTCTAAGGTCGAAATAAAAGACTGGTCCAATAAACTTATCAAGTAATACAAGTATGGTTGATGGAGCTTACTAGATACAAATGAAAGAATAAAAATACAATGGTGGTTCAGATACAAGTGAACTAACCTACCGTGCAAATCACCCTGAAGAAAAGATGTGTTATCTAGCTGCCAGGGAAACCTGTACATCGAACCTGTAATAAAATTTGGCACAACGGGGGTGAGTTGCCAACTCGTGAGTAGAAGACATCTACGAAAAGAAATCGAATGCACGACGCTATCCTAGGTCATAATAATACACTACTAAGTCCCAATTATCTAGTAATAGCAGGGTAATACTACGTGTAAGTGCAGATACTCCGTGCTCGTGTCAGTGCCTCATATAGTACTATGTCATATGAATGGATATGCATGCACCATGAATGTAAAATAACCAATCCTGAAATCTAGATATATCTGTATAAGAAATCTTTAGAGGTTATCGTAGTAAAATGTGTATAGGGATCTGAAATCTCAACAATGAAATCCATGGAAATCCGTGTCAAGCATCGACACAAACATGTAAATCTCAAGTCTCATAGTCTCAATATCTCGAGCTCCATCAGTCCGGATCGGCCCATATCATCAAATCTCACGACAACGGTCGGTATCCTCCGGATATCCGCCGCGCCAGACATGACCGGTAGATAGCCTTTCCCTGCCAGGCTCATCGTCTACAACTCGATCTTCTTGCCCCGGGGTACCATCCCGGGCCCACCATGTACCCGAGACGGTTCATCCACACATCCAATCGGGTCTCGAAATCCAACAGAAAACTTGAAATCTCATGGTGGACGACACATACATCACGAGAAAACCGCATCTTATTTTAAAAAGAGAAGAGAAGAGAGAGAGAAGTTTTTATATATGTAGGGTTCCTAGGCACCCTAATGAGGTCTCACAAGGCATCAACCATGCCAATTTCAAATTTTAACGGTGCCGAGAAACCCTAGAACGGATCGTCGGCTAGATGTTTAGACGAAAATGAAACTAGTTAACAACTTAACTAAAGTTTAAACGGAAATACAACCTTTGTAGATCCGGTGCTCCACCTCCATAGCTCCGCAACGAAGTCCCCTCGCTGTCCAAATGAATTCCCAGGCTCTAGCGTCGGCTTCATCGAAGAAAAAGCGGGCTAGGTCATCGACGACGTGCCGAAGATGATCTACGTCGAGGCATCGCTAGATCAAGCTTCAACTTCACCAAGTTTAGAAAACTTGTGAAGGAAACACACTCTACTACTTGGCAAGAGGTAGAGGATGAAGAAATAGGAAGTGGGTTCACTTTAGAATTGGATTTCTCGCTCATTTCATCAATCCACCATTGATGAAGTCAAGCTTCTTCAAGTGAAGAAGAAGAAGAAGATGATGATAGAATTATGATAAGTTATTATGAAAAGAATAATAAAATGATTCTTATCATAAAATTAACCATGGTCAAGTGTAGAGACTAAACTAGGGTTAGTGGGAATGGTTAGAGTTAAGGATGAGATAAGAATGGTTGACTTGATCAAAGCTTCAAGAAGCTTCAACATAAAAACAAAACAAGCCACCATCCTTAAAACTTTCCAAAATGAATATATAAATAAATAAATAGATAATAAGAGAATAAACAAAATCATAACCACTCTCACAACCATGGTTTAATCTTCACACAAATCCAAGTTAACATGTATCATCAAACATGACACAATCAAGTGCACAAAAGTATATCACATATACAACTTGTGCAATGCAAGTGAGAAAATCCATTTAAAGTGAACCGATACTAGTTAATGCAAAGTAATATATCAAATATATAATTATACATTAAATCATTAAATCAACACTTGATCTAACGATCCGGTCATATCGCATATAACCGACTAGTATCCAATGTATCGACTTATCGAATCAATCCATGATTCGATAACTAGGTTATATCGAATACAATCATTCGATACATTTATCGCGAGAATGGAATACGGTATCACATACACGCATTATTCTCGGTCCCGCACATATCTCATATGCACTCCTATTTCGTTTCCCTTGAGCCAGGAAACCTCTGTGTAGGACTCTAAAGACTCGTCAATACGCCGGTAGCAGATGATGATCATATCAAACACCCATAAGCCGGAAGCGGTCTGCTAAACGTAACGGCCACCCGGGTATTGAGCGATAAGAAGATCGACGAGGAAGCCCGCTCACACTCCTGTGAATCCAACCAGTAACACTTACCGTACAGTCCGGTCTGATCGTCTGATATGTCGCATATCTTGCCTAGGGGTGGTAAACGTCAGACCCCAATAGCTCGATAAGTCGTGTCGATATGAGGTCTATAACACTTCGAGAAACTACTGGTAACACTTACCAGTAAATCTCAGCAACCCTGGCCAGGGATTTCCTGTTATAGCCAATCGAACACAGCGCAACATCAACTCTCTATACCGGGGGAGACGAATCCCCTCCTATCGCTCATTGCCTCCATGTGACTCGGGACTGTACCCAAAAACCACCGTTTTGCACGCCCTCTTGGACGTGGTAAGATGGAAATCAAAGCACAGTGGGAACCACACAAGACTCTATGACGATCTCGGGTCAACAGAATACTCTGTACCAGTGTCACCAGAGAAGTGCCATCTAACGTGAGGTATAATACCATCTGGGAGTTCTCGGCGAGTCCGTCCAGTGTACCCAGTCTCCACTGAGCACCCGTATATCATCTCTGATGTCAAACACCAATGGATAGGGGATCATCCATCGCCCATCTGTATGGGTCGAGAAGGTATACGCTAGTCTACTCTGGTATATCGATGCCCCGTCTCGATATACCCATGACTAGGGACTTTGAAGGATGTACTTATGGACAACCATGTCCCCACTAGTATGATCCGCATCATAGTCCAGGTAGTTAAGTACACATCCTAAGGGCTTTACCAACATGTAACAGAGAGACAATCAGTGTACACGTTAAGTTAAAGATCAACCAGATAGCATACTATCATGTCGAGCAAGAAAGTCCTCCCTATATATGTCCCAGCATCTACTACAATAAACATCCTATGTATAGTAATGGCCTCTAAGGCATACATATAACTAACAATCTCCCACTTGCACTAGGGCCATCTGATAGCAGTGGTTGCAATATCTCATACTCAACCATCCCATAAAAGTCTCTCTCTGGGAACAGGCCTTTGTGAGTGGATCCGCTGTGTTGTCCTCTAAGTCTACTCTCCAAACCTCGATCCTCTGGAGATCAACCATCTCCATGATCATGTAATACTGCCTTAGAATATGTCTGGATCACTGATGGGACCGGCGTTCCTTGGCATAAGCCACAACTCCATTGTCACACAATGGGAGGAACAAAGTTCATCTTATGAACTAATATACACCCAGACTGCCTCTTTGGTAGCATCTTAAGTAGCGATGTATCCTGCCTTTATCGTCTAGTATTCCACGGTATCTAGCTTGGAACTCTTCCAACATACCGTCCCTTTAGTGAGGGTAAAGACAATGCCTGTGACTGACATTCAGTCGTCATTATCACCCTGGAACCCTTCCAGTGATTCTCCCCAGGATCGATTGATACCATCTCGCTACAACTAGTGAGAATCCTAACATCCAATTAGATCTATCTCATAGATCCAAAACCCAGGATTTAGGAGGTATCACTTTTATCCTATATGGAGAATCATTGTGATAAGCGGAGATTGATCGAGCGTAGCATAGGAAACTCCTTCCCTATCAAGAGTATGTCATCCACGTACTCTACGAGGATCGTCACCATACTCCCTACTACCTTTTTGTTTATACAAGGTTCATCTACCATTTTGATGATGTCAACTTCTTTGACTAATCCACCAAAACAGATGTTCCAACTTCACGATGCCTGCTTTATCCTATAAAGCATCTTGCACACGTTTCCGCTGCTCCCACTGTCTACGAGGCCCTCTGGCTGTGTACTCATAGACGCACTCTTCTAAAATATCATTTAGAAAAGCAGTCATGACACCCAACCACCAGATATCGTAGTCATGGTATGTAGCCGTGGTAAGTAGGATCTGAATGGACTTAAGCATAGCCACTGGAAAAGGTTTCATCATTATCCACGCCTGGTCGATGACGAAAACCCTTAACAAGTCTAGCTTTGAAAGTCTCAACTTTTCCATGTACACCAAGTAATCTTCTCAAGATATACTTGCTCCTGATGGGGATTTAACCCTTCAGATATAGCAACCAAAGTCCATACTTTGTTGGTGTATAAGGATTCCATCTCAGATCGATAAACATCCAGCCATTCTTACAGAGTCTTACTCTCGATGGCCTGCTCGAAGCTAGTTGGGTCATCATCTCATGATGCAATCCTCGCTCCCACTGTCATAGAGTAACCGAAGTATCTCTCAGGCGGGTGAGGAACCTCACTAGATCGACGGAGAGGCTGAGGTTCGTTGGTAACTATTGAATCCTTTGGCTCTATCAAATCATCTGCTGTAGTTTGTATAGCTGGAACCTTTCCAGTTCTACATTACAGACCTTGCCTCGAGCTTGTCCGGATTTTGCTTTTTGACGTAGGCCGGACAACCCTAAATCTTAACCAACTTAAGATATGGGCTCTTCCCTTTGCATATCACATATGAAGTGGTAGGCAACTGATTTGATTCGAACCCTATTCAATAGGTATGCATCTTCTCAAGTGCATAACTCCCAAAAGGAAACAGGTAACTCAGTAGTACTCATCATAGAGCACACCTTATCATATAGGGTGTGATTGCTCCGCCATGATATACCATCGTGTTATGGTGTATACGGAGGAGTAATGCTGAGAGAGAATCTCATTCTCCTTTAGAAAAGTCCAAGAACTTCGTGCTCAAGTATTCTCCTCCTTGATCTCATCATAGGACATAATACTTATACCCGTGTTTTGGTTCTCTACTTCTAGCTTATATTCTGTGAATATCTCAAAAGGTTCGGACTCATGTTTCAACAGGAACATATGACTGAATCTTGAGAGATTATCAGAGAATATAATGAAGTATAAAGAACCGGTCTTGGCATGTGTAGACAGGGGACCTACATACATCAACATGTATCATCCCAAGAGTTCATTAACTCTTTCTCTGTTTCCAGTAAACGGAGCTATGGTCATCTTATCTTTGTGACATGACTAGCGAGTTTCATAAGATGTAAATTCAAACTGATTTAAATATGCATCTACATGTAACTACAGCCAGTCGGGTCGCATAGATCTGACCTAGTCTACAATACCTCAAGAAGGATTCGTTCATTTCTGAACTCTTCCTCTTGTGTGTGTTCCGTATACTAAGAACTGTAGTTTGATTTAGAACCTCAACGCTTTTAAATAACGTGCCTGAACCGATCAACTTTTGATATAGGAAGTGTTCAAAACATTATCCAACAATACAAAATTATATCATTTCTTTACTAATAAAGAGAGTGATATGATTTTGTATATCAGGTTCGGTATCTAACAACATTCCTTCAGAATCAATGTATTGTAATTCAGGGTGACAGTGACCAACAGACTTGGCTGCAACTCTTGCCCCGTTTTCTGCCTCATGAAACTTATCACCCATTTTCAGTTCTCTACCTATCTGTAGCCCTATGTAACAGATTACATATCTGGGATCCTGATCTGGTATCACATACCCAGGACGTAGAGGATACAGAGAAACAGTTCTTTGTAATGAACACACCCGAAGATGATGCATCAGCATGCACTCACTTCGTTTGGGCGGCACGGGAATTCTGGTAATCTCCAATTTCCTGCTCTGTCTTATAACAATTACAAGTTGGAGCGGGACCAACGTTCTCCAGCTCAGTATAACAAGTGGGTTCGGTCAATTATCTGTATTATTATCTTGATTAAGGCGTGATATGGTCGCTACCTGGAGAGAGAGAGAAGAAAACACTCAGCGTATGCTCTTGCAAGATCAGATTGGTTATTATTTTATCTAATCAGGATGGCTCCCACTGCTTTTTATCAAATCTTCCTTCAAACCCTAAAAGGAAAGACTAGCCGGGATTAATTACACACTACAAGTTCGCCAATCTTTCAGCCAGGCCAGTGTCGGTACTTTGAGGGAGGTCCCCCGTGCTTTCGCACGAACCTAATTAATGTAAACCTCGTTTTCCCAGAGGCGTAACCCCGTTGACACCTTTCTAGACACCTACTTGATCGGCTAATTGTAATATGTAAAACTCTCCGAGGAGTAACTTTTACTCGCAACGGGTATCGGGATCCAACTATCTCATAGAAGGTATGCAATCTCATTGCAAATTTCAACACTTGAAATTCCCGATAATATTTTACCCCTAGCGTCCTATGACCTTGACGGAGGTCAACAAACCATAGGCTACTAGTCAAGTTCAACCCGTCATTTCTTGATCGAATTAAACCCACCCGCACGACCCTTGACGGAGGTCAACAAGGCCGCACGACTACCCTAATCCAACCTGCATCATATGCATAAGCAGATAAATACTAGTTAGCTACCGCACACTACGCCTTGACGGAGGTCAACAAACGTAGCACGAATACTAAATAGGACTTATCTGAAATGACGGAGGGCTACGACAGGTTTTTCTGAAAACCTATTGCGTAATGAACTTGATATCTTTGTAGAATCAAATGATTTTAAAATGGAGTGCTTTTGAGGCTTTTCTAGTTTTGCTAAAGGAGTCACTCCCGGTGAAGAGATCGTCGGTCCTTTCCTCGTCGAATGAGGTGCAGGATATAACATATATATCACTGTGCAAAGTAAAACTCTTAAAAGCAATCAGAAGACAAACCGAGTGTGTAGCATCTGCCAGTTATTGCTAAAGGAGTCACTCCCGGTGAAGGGATCTCGGTCCTTTCCTCATCGAATAAGGTGCAGGATATATCACATATACCTCTGTGCAAAGCAAGAACTGTAGCTACCTGTTTTAATTTTGAAATTCGATTCTACAACATCTTAGGTTTCTTTTACTTTCATTAATCACATTAATGAAGTCCCATCATTTAAGTACCTAAACATCACAGATAAATACGACGTACACTTAAGCCATCCGCATTCGCCTCGATGCCCCTCGTGCACCGTTAGGTTAGGTAACTAACGGCAGAGCAGGGCAGGGCTAGCGCAGGTGTAAAACATAAGTAACGTCTATATAATATATCATATATACTATATAATGTATCTATCACAGAACATCACATGATCACATCACAGACATCGCAGCAGAAGAAACATATGAAATATTGGATATACTAGGACGTCCGTGTTTTCAATACGAGCCAGTATAAAACACGGATTCCACGGTCGTGATGAATAGCCAAACCCACACCCCTAGACCCCTACGAGAGCGGCAAACAACCCTACCAATTCTGGAGTTAGGAGACCCGGACTCGACTCCTCGAGTTGGTCTCCCACTGGACTCCAGAACCCGGTTACTTGTGCCCTCCTCCTTGGGTCTATCCTAGTGCGGAAAAGTAAATAATATACATCAACGGTCACAACATCCGCAACCTGGAAGTGCCCCAATAAAAGAATATTACATACAAGTTTTTACATGAATGAAAATGAAAAACACTCATCTCATATAAAAACCCCCGGCTATTCAAACACGACGATCCAATATAACATATCCAGCAACACATAACATCACATGTCATCAACGTAAGTAAATATGCCCATCCCAATTGTCGTTGACATATAGCAACGAAACCGGCGATACCACATATTACACTTACGGTCACAGAAAAGAAAGCGTAAAACTACAACAGTTGGAATCCGCAACCACCTCAGACATCGCATGCCTGACCAAATGAATTCTTTAGACATCGCATGCCTAACAATTATAAACCCCGCATTTTAGTCTCATTATCGAAAACACTTTTCAATACCAAGTCGGGCAATTCAACAGGATTCCCGACATTTTGATCGAATGCTCGTCGCAAACTTTAGTAGGCGGCCGCACCCCCGACGCCGTCGACGAAGTGCACCAAGGCGGAACACCGCTGCCGCGAGCACCCAAACGGATGCTTTCGGCGACGAGGTTCTCCTACAGTCACTTGGTCATGGCTATGGAGCGAGACTGTCTATTAAGTTTACCCGGCGAGTATCCGCGTACGCTACGTGATTGCGACGGACCTTTGATCACATCAAAATTCCGTGGCAACCGATCAAGTGAGACTAAACTGCTATGTTTATAACATTCATTCAGTTATCTCATAACTCTTTGTGAATTCCAATTATTGTATCCTATTCCGGATAATTAGAAAATGTTAAACTTTTTGATCGAACAGTCAAACACCCAAGTTTTCCCGATACAGCTCAACACATGAAACAAGTCTAAAAATATTCAGTTCGTGCCTCAGTACCAACGGTCCAGCCGTAGAAGGGTCAAGCCAACGCCTCACATGTGGCACGCCGTACTGCCCCAAACCCTAAGGTTCAAAGGGCAGTTCAAGACGGTCACATAATCGAGTTAAGGTTTGCTGTCTTCTAGAGGGTCCATCGAGTTACTTGCACTACTTAGAACGTCTTTAAACCACGGAAAAATCCAACACTTGGAAATTTCCCGACAGGGAAAAAATTGGGTATTTATATCCGGCCGAACTTTTTAACATATTCAAAAATTTATCCGAAAGGCCACACAGACAAAATTTGATAATCCGATCGAACATTCGAATCCCCAAAACAACCCCAGAAAACTCAACTGCATAGCATATATTAAAATTACCCAGAAAACACAGGGATTAATTATAAACATTACTGTGCAGAAAGGAGTCAAAGAGTCAACAATATGGCCGCGGAACCGCCGCGCCACGTGGGCTCAGGCCGCGGTTCCGCGGCGTTATGACGGAGTTAGGTCTCCGTTTTTCACAGTAATTCATAAAAAAGCCTGCTTAATTTTCTGCATATTTTTAATATTGAAAAATCAAGATTTTTAAAAATTGGACAGAGAGCATTTTGGAAATGGGTTTTCTGGTTCGTTCGGATCTCAAACGTAGTCTAGACTTCTCCTAAGGCTCTAGCTTGGCTCTGATACCACTGTAGGGTTTCTAGACACCCTAATGAGGTCTTACAAGGCATCAACCATGCCAATTTCAAATTTTAACGGTGCCGAGAAACCCTAGAACGGATCGTCGGCTAGATGTTTAGACGAAAATGAAACTAGTTAACTTAACTAAAGTTTAAACGGAAATACAACCTTTGTAGATCCAGTGCTCCACCTCCATAGCTCCGCAACGAAGTCCCCTCGCTGTCCAAATGAATTCCCGGGCTCTAGCGTCAGCTTCATCGGAGAAAAAGCGGGCTAGGTCATCGACGACGTGCCGAAGATGATCTACGTCGAGGCATCGCTAGATCAAGCTCCAACTTCACCAAGTTTAGAAAACTTGAGAAGGAAACACACTCTACTACTTGGCAAGAGGTAGAGGATGAAGAAATAGGAAGTGGGTTCACTTTAGAATTGGATTTCTCACTCATTTCATCAATCCACCATTGATGAAGTCAAGCTTCTTCAAGTGAAGAAGAAGAAGAAGAAGATGATAGAATTATGATAAGTTAATATGAAAAGAATAATAAAATGATTCTTATCATAAAATTAACCATGGTCAAGTGTAGAGACTAAACTAGGGTTAGTGGGAATGGTTAGGCTTAAGGATGAGATAAGAATGGTTGACTTGATCAAAGCTTCAAGAAGCTTCAACATAAAAACAAAACAAGCCACCATCCTTAAAACTTTCCAAAATGAATATATAAATAAATAAATAGATAATAAGAGAATAAACAAAACCCTAACCACTCTCACAACCATGGTTTAATCTTCACACTAATCCAAGTTAATATGTATCATCAAACATGACACAATCAAGTGCACAAAAGTATATCACATATACAACTTGTGCAATGCAAGTGAGAAAATCCATTTAAAGTGAACCGATACTAGTTAATGCAAAGTAATATATCAAATATATAATTATACATTAAATCATTAAATCAACACTTGATTTAACGATCCGGTCATATCGCATATAACCGACTAGTATCCAATGTATCGACTTATCGAATCAATCCATGATTCGATAACTAGGTTATATCGCATACAATCATTCTATACATTTATCGCGAGAATGGAATACGGTATCACATACACGCATTATTCTCAGTCCCGCACATATCTCATATGCGCTCCTATTTCGTTTCGCTTCAGCCAGGAAACCTCTGTGTAGGACTCTAAAGACTCGTCAATACGCCGGTAGCAGATGATGATCATATCAAACACCCACAAGCCGCAAGCGGTCTGCTAAACGTAACGGCCACCCGGGTATTGAGCGATCAGAAGATCGACGAGCAAGCCCGCTCACACTCCTGTGAATCCAACCAGTAACACTTACCGTACAGTCCGGTCTGATCGTCTGATATGTCGCATATCTTGCCTAGGGGTGGTAAACGTCAGACCCCAATAGCTCGATAAGTCGTGTCGATATGAGGTCTATAACACTTCGAGAAACTACTGGTAACACTTACCAGTAAATCTCAGCAACCCTGGCCAGGGATTTCCTGTTATAGCCAATCGAACACAGCGCAACATCAACTCCCTATACCGGGGGAGACGAATCCCCTCCTATCGCTCATTGCCTCCATGTGACTCGGGACTGTACCCAAAAACCACCGTTTTTCACGCCCTCTTGGACGTGGTAAGATGGAAATCAAAGCACAGTAGGAACCACACAAGACTCTATGACGATCTCGGGTCAACAGACTACTCTGTACCAGTGTCACCAGAGAACTGCCATCTGACGTGAGGTATAATACCATCTGGGAGTTCTCGGCGAGTCCGTTCAGTGTACCCAGTCTCCACTGAGCACCCGTATATCATCTCTGATGTCAAACACCAATGGATATGGGATCATCCATCGCCCATCTGTATGGGTCGAGAAGGTATACGCTAGTCTACTCTGGTATATCGATGCCCCATCTCGATATACCCACGACTAGGGACTTTGAAGGATGTACTTATGGACTACCATGCCCCCACTAGTATGATCCGCATCATAGTCCAGGAAGTCAAGTACACATTCTAAGGGCTTTACCAACATGTAACAGAGAGACAATCAGTGTACACGTTAAGGTAAAGATCAACCAGATAGCATACTATCATGTCGAGCAAGAAAGTCCTCCCTATATATGTCCCAGCATCCACTACAATATACATCCTATGTATAGTAATGGCCTCTAGGGCATACATATAACTAACAATATATTCTTGCGGTTTTCCCCAAAAATCCACAAATCTCATAGAAATCCAAATCTTAAAATCATGAGTAAGTATATGATAAGTGTCGGCATATGCCCATGATACTGCATGATAACATGAAAATATGAATGCAAGAATGTCTAAGTAATAAATGCCATATCTAGACTAACATCTGAGAGTAATCCCAAAATTATATCGATCTAGTTGTTAACTGATTCTATCAATAAAAGATAATATGATCTAAAGTGTACGTGACATAGCAATTACCGATGATGATGTGTGTGAGCCGGCAAATAAGTGTGCGTGGAATTTGCGCATCATCGGTAATGGTGCTGGTGTCCTAACAGGTAAAGTTTATACTGATTATAGCAACATATGTATGAACATGCAACATTATGATTACAGTGTGAAAGTAAAGACGGCTGTGTGTTATCCACTCATTTGATATACAATTATCACTACCACTATATGACTCGAACATAACCTAGTGTCCATCTAACCTCCTAAGGAACTAAACCTAAGAAACTAGTCATTAAGAAACAAGAGTCTACCTAGGTCTGAATCAATATCTCTAATAGTCGGCGATCCAGCCTCAATAGCTTCACGTACGTAGTACGGCTTCCTCGAATCAAGAGTGCGGATCAATCATCATATCTATGCCTCGTACGGGAAAATCCATCGTACGGCATCCCAATATCGGGGTACGGGTCAAGTATCTCCTAGGTGTCTCATCATTAGTATAATATCATCATCAACACATCTCATGATTAAGGTGCTAAACTGTGATCGCATACATCAATCATATATCATTGTCATCATAATAAGCATCATTAGTTTATCCTCAGAAATATCATGTCATATGTATCATATTGTGATTAAGTCATACTGATATCATATCGTCATCAAGTCACACCTATATGATATCAACATCAGGTCACACCTATATGATATCGAAATCAAGTCATACATATCCCATATCGTGATCAATCACAAGTTACAGTCCGGGTACTATTTTAGAGTCCCATGTACCTCAATATCATCACCACCCATTATAATTTATGTACGTGTTCATTATCTCATTCTCTAATGATCCGCTAACACTTAATACGACTGTATAGCCAAGAATCACGGCATCAAGCCCAGTTACACTGTTTCATCATACCTCGGATATCATATCACATCAATGTATCCCATATACGTGTTGTATATATGTATATATACCTATACCTCGTCCTATATATATATATACACACACATGCACGTATACACCATGTCGTGTTTCAGGGTGTGCGTGTGTGTGTTTCTACCTGAAACCTACGAACCTCTTCCAAGGTATTCATCTTCTGATATGTCTTCTTAAATCAGTCTAGTCCAGCCTAGGGT
The DNA here is from genome assembly GCA_030015575.1 of Agapanthus africanus. NCBI lineage: Eukaryota > Viridiplantae > Streptophyta > Magnoliopsida > Asparagales > Amaryllidaceae > Agapanthus > Agapanthus africanus. Next base: position 342,010,554 of record JASDDO010000001.1, on the reverse strand, counting down.
CATTACTAGGGCCCTACTCATTAAGAATCTAGGGTCACATCTGGTTTCCTAATGACAATAAATACTATTCCTATTCTACGTTGTGGGGGTGCTAAACGCCATCTACCCGACTTTCCCCCGTAGATATACATCTACTCACCTGGTCCATGTCTGCCGAAGATGGTGTCGCCATCCTCGTCTTTATCGCCCGCAGTCCACGTGAGGGGTACCTAAACGCAAACATATAGATAGCATCATAAACTGAATCACATACAAAAGTCAAAACGACGAAATGAACCAGCATAGGTTAAAACCTATGTCCCGTCCACGCAAAAGAACCAAATATCGCTCGATATCGGCATACAAACTCCGATGGATCGAGATAAATATCAACAAATAACTCGTAGTTTTAAAACACATTACTTATATTATAAAATATGATTAAATCTATCGAAACCCTAAAATCCATCAAACCGTCCAATTTCGTAAAACCCGAAAATGCCAATTTACCGTTTTTCATCAAAACTTGACATTTAAATGAAACCAATGGTTATAAAACTCATTAAATAGCATAACTAGACTATATAAACCATTACTACATTTTTATTACATAAATTTGTATTAATTTGAAATTTCTAGTTTGCAACCTTTAACAATTTTCAACATTTTTCAAGCAAAATACCACAATTCCACCACAAAACATGATTTTGCATGAATTAATGTACTAAACCACACTTCATAATGATAATGATTAAATGAAACCATAAATTATATTTTTAATCACATTTATTTAAGAATTTCAAAAATCTAGTTAACAAATTTTCATTTTTTTCACAATTTATCAATCATCAATAAAACTAGTAACAAATTTGAGTTTTTCATCCCATCAACAAGTTAATATCCTCTTTAAAACCACACTCTAGTGTTATAAGCATCAATTGAAATTTTATTCCACCTATATATACTATAAGTAGAAATCTAGTTTATTAAAAAATGGTTTAATTTAACAAATTTGGATCACAGTTTGCAATATGTCAACTATGCATGATTTTCCATTTGTAAAAGTGTTAATCTAGTTATTATAACCCTAATGAATTAATAAAAGTACAACTTAATTTTTACAAACCCTAACTTGAATTTTTAAAAGTAGTAAATAGAATTAATATATTAAATCTAATTAAGCTTAAATGAACACCTAATAACAATAAATCAAAAGAAAGAAATTTATACCTCCAAATCATGAAATCCAAACATGAAATAAGCCTCCAAAATGCATTCTTTCCATCTCCAAAATCCATGTAAAAATGAGCAAAGAATAAAGGGTAGGAAATAAATAGGATTTTGTGGATTTTTAATTGAATTTTTAAACGATTTTTGATTAATTTTGGAGCAAAATAAAATGATGAAAATGGGGGCTACCATGGGGGGTGAGGCCGGCCATTTTTTTGGAGGTGAGGGAGAGAAAGAAGAGGGTGAGAAAATGTGTAGAATTCTCCACCAAAATATCACTTCATTATGTCTTTTCATGCATTTATTTATTTTTCTTTTATTTCTTTACTATAGCAACTCAAGAAAACTCTTGAAAATAGGAAAAATTTGCAAATAAATTTTGCATGATACACACTAAATTCAAACATGCCATGGTTCAATTTTACAAATTAAAATCATTCAAATTTGTAATTTACACTAATTTAGTTTAAAAATAAAGCTTATGTTAATATTTAAAATAATTAATTTAGGAAAAATATTTAATTAAACTAAAAATTTATAAGTGGCTAAATAAACACCATTTACTAGTAATTACATAATTAAAATAGGTATTTTTGAAATTATAATGAAAAACAATCACGGTTTAGTTTTATGAAAAATACATTTTACTTTACCGAAAATCACAAAATTCACTTAAACAATTTTATTCATTTAATTATTTATTTAATTATTTTTAAAACGTTACAGAGATAGGGGATTACCAGAATTCCCGTGCCGCCCAAATGAAGAAAGTGCATGATGATTCATCTTCTTCGGGTGTGTTCATTACAGAGAACTGTTTCTCAGTGTCCTTTACGTCCTGGGTATGAGATACCGGATCAGGATCCCGCAAATATAATATGTTACATAGGCTACAGATAGGTAGAGAACTGAGAACGGGTGATAAATTTCAAGAGTTGGAAACGATGCAAGTTTTGCAGCCAAGTATGTTGGCAATTATCACCCTGTATTACCAAATACATTGATTCTGAACGAATGTTATTTGATACCGAACCTGATATACAGCATCATATCAGTCTTTTTATTTAGTAAAGAGGGATATAATTTTGTACTGTTGGATAATGTTTTGAACATTTCCTATATCAAGAGTTGATCGATTCAGGCACGTTATCTAAAAGCATATACGTTCTAAATCAAACTACTGTTCTTAATATACAGAACAAACACAAGGAGAAGAGTTTAGAAATGAACGAATCTTTCTTGAGGCATTGTAGATTAGGTCATACCAACGCGACCCGACAAGCTGAAGTTACATAAGGATGCATATTTAAATCAGTTTGAATTTACATCTTGTGAAACTTGCCAGTCATGTCATAAAGATAAGATGACCATAGCTCTATTTATTGGAAACAGAGAAAGAGTTAGATGAACTATTGGGATTGATACATGATGATATATGTAGGTCCCCTGTCTACACATGCCAGGACTGGTTCTTTGTACTTCATTATATTCACTAATGATCTCTCAAGATTCGGTCGTATGTTCTTGTTGAAACACAAGTCTGAAGCTTTTGAGATATTTAAAGAATATAAGATAGAAGTAGAGAACCAAAACGGGTATAAGTATTATGTCCTTTGCTGTGATCAAGGAGGAGAATACTTGAGCACGGAATTCCTGGACTACTCTAAAGGAGAATGAGATTCTCTCTCAGCATTACTCCTCCGTATACTCCACAGCACGTTGTAGATTAGGTCATACCAACGCGACTCGACAAGCTGAAGTTACATAAGGATGCATATTTAAATCTGTTTGAATTTACATCTTGTGAAACTTGCCAGTCATGTCATAAAGATAAGATGACCATAGCTCTATTTAATGGAAACAGAGAAAGAGTTAGATGAACTATTGCGATTGATACATGATGATGTATGTAGGTCCCCTGTCTACACATGCCAGGACTGGTTCTTTGTACTTCATTATATTCACTGATGATCTCTCAAGATTCAAACGTATGTTCTTGTTGAAACACAAGTCTGAAGCTTTTGAGATATTTAAAGAATATAAGATAGAAGTAGAGAACCAAAATGGGTATAAGTATTATGTCCTTTGCTGTGATCAAGGAGGAGAATACTTGAGCACGGAATTCCTGGACTACTCTAAAGGAGAATGAGATTCTCTCTAAGCATTACTCCTCCGTATGCTCCACAGCACGTTGGTATATCGGGGCGGAGCAATCGCACCCAATGAGATAAGGTGTGCTCAATGATGAGTACCACTGAGTTGCCTATTTCCTTTTAGGGGTTATGCACTTAAGAAGCTTCATACTTATTGAATAGGGTTCCAATCAAATCAGGTGCCTACTACTCCATATGTGATATGGTATGGGAAGAGCCCATCTCTTAAGGATGTTAAGATTTGGGGTTGTCCGGCCTATGTCTAAAAGCAATATCCGGACAAGCTCGAGGCAAGGTCAGTTCTGTGGAAGTTTGTTGGATATCCCAAGCATACGCAAAGGAATATCTTCTACCGCACCGAGGACCAAAAGGTGTTTTTGTTTCTCAGCATGCCACCTTTTTAGAAAAGGATTTTCTTGTGAAGAAATTAGTGGTCATGAGGTAAAACTGGAAGGCGTTCCAGCTATACAAACTGCAGCTGATGATTTGGTAAACCCGGAGGATTCAATAGCTCGAAACGAACCTCATCCTCTCCACCGATCTGGTAGGGTTCCTCACCCACCTGAGAGATACTTCGGTTTTCTCTATGACAGTGGGAGCGAGGATTGCATCATGAGATGATGACCTAACTAGTTTCGAGCAGGCCATCAGGAGTGGGGACTCTGTGAGAATGGCTGGATGCTAAGCGATCTGAGATGGAATCCATATACACCAACAAAGTATGGACTTTGGTTGTTTTATCTGAAGGGTTAAATCCCCATCAGGTGCAAGTATATCTTGATAAGATTACTTGGTATATATGGAAAAGTTGAGACTTTCAAAGCTAAGACTAGTTGTAAATGGTCTCGTCATTGACCACGTGTGGATAATGATGAAACCTTTTCTAGTGCCTATGCTTAAGTCCATCCTGATCCCACTTGCCATTGCTGCATACCATGACTACGATATCTGGCGGTTGGGTGTGAGGACTGCTTTTCTAAATAGTGATTTAGAAGAGAGCATCTATAAGTACACAGCCAGAGGGCTTCGTAGATAGTGGGAGCAGCGGAAACGTGTGCAAGTTACTTTATGAGTTAAAGCAGGTATCGCGGAGTTAGAACATCTGTTTTGATGTGGTAGTCAATGAGTTTGACTTCATCAAAATGGTAGATGAATCTTGTATATACAAAAAAGTAGTAGGAAGTATAGTGATGATCCTTGTATGGTACGTGGATGACATACTCTTGATAGGAAAGGAGTTTCCTATGCTACACTTGGTCGATCTCCTCGTATCACATAGATTCCCCATATAGGATCAAGGTGATACTTCCTAAATCCTCGGTTTTTGGATCTATGAGATAGATCTATGTGGATGTTAGGATTGTCACTAGGTGTAGTGAGATGGTATCAATCGATCCTGGGGAGAATCACTGGATAGATTCAAGGGTGGTAAGGTCGACTGAATGTCAGTCACATGCATTGTCTTTACCCTCAGTAGAGGGACGGTATGTTGGAAGAGTTCCAAGCTAGATGGCATGGCAAACTAGACGATAAAGGCTCGATACATTGCTACCAAAGATGCTACCAAAGAGCTAGACTGGGTGAAAATAAGTTCATGAGATGAACTTCGTTCCTGCCATTGTATGACAATGGAGTTGTGGCTTAGGCCTAGGAACCTCCGTCCCATCTATGATCCAGACATATTCTTAGACAGTATCACCTGATCATGGAGATGGATGACCTCCAGGGAGATCGAGGTTAGGAGAGTATACAAAGAGGAGAACATGGTGGATCCACTCGCAAAGGCCTATTCCTAGGAGAGACTTTTAAAGGATGGTTGAGTATGAAATACTTCAACCACTGCAGATTGTTGGGTATGAGTTATTACAACAGATGGACCTAGTGCAAGTAGGAGATTGTTAGTTATATGTATGCCCTAGAGGCCATTACTGTACATACGATGTATATTGTAGTGGATGCTTGGACATATATAGGGATGACTTTCTTGCTCGACACTATCTGGTCGCCCTTTATCTTAACATGTACACTGATTGTCTCTATATTACATGTTGATAAAGCCCTTAGAATGAGTATTGGACTACCAGGACTATGATGAAGATTATACTAGTGGGGACAGAGTAGTCGCTAAGTACATCCTTCCAATGTTCCTAGTCGTAGGTGCATCGAGACAGGGCATCGATAGACCAGTGTAGACTAGCATATAGCTTCTCAACCCATGTAGATAAGTGATGGATGATCCCATATCCATTGGTGTTTGACATCAGAGATAGTATAAGGGTGCGCAGTAGAGACTGGGTACACTGAACGGACTCGCCGAGAACTCCCTGATGGTTTTATACCTAACGTCTGATGGCAGTTCTCTGGTGACACTGGTACAGGTTAGTCTGTAGACCTGAAATCGTCATAGAGTCTTGTGTGATTCCCACTGTGCTTTGATTTCCACCTTACCGGGTTCAAGAGAATGTGCAAAACGGTGGCTTTTGGGTACAGCCCCGAGTCACAAGGAGGCAATGAGCGATAGGAGAGGTTTCGTCTCTTCCGGTATTGGGAATTGATGTTGCGCTGTACTCATTTGGCTATAACAGGAAGTCCTTTGCCAAGGCTGCTTCAGACATATACTGGTAGGTGTTATCAGTAGTTTCTCGACCCGTTATGAGCCTCATATCTACATGACTTATCGAGTTACTGGGGTCTGACGTTTACCACACCTAGACGAGATATGCGACATATCAGACGAGACCGGACTGTATGGTAGTGTTACTGATTGGATTCACAAGAGTGTGAGCAGGCTTGCTTGTTGATCTTCTGATCGCTCAATACCCGGGTGGCCGTTACGTTTAGCAGACCGCTTGCTGTAACATTTCAGAAAAATGAAATATTATTTTTAGGAATTTTTATAATTAAATAATAAATACATTGAATATTTTAATATTGCGGTATAATTAAACACCGATAAATTGGGAAAAATTTGGAAAATTATAGAAATTACTAAAATGAAGGTGTTTTATGAGATTTAAGCAAATTATAAATTTTTATGATTAATTATTTTTCGTTTTAATGCTAATCGCGATTAAATATCGCTAATCACGCATTAAGCTTTTTTTGTGTACATGACATGCACCGTGTCGTATTTTACACTTGTGTTACATTTTATAACCATGGTTTCATTTGGGATTTATGTTTTTGGTTTTAAAATGAAATGAGAAGAAAAGATAAAGAAAAGAAAAGAAAAGAATAGAATATGAAGCATGGGCAAGTGAGAGAGTGTGAGGGGTCAAGAGAGAACCATGCCCATTTATCCCCCTCATTTTCTTCATCTCATTCTCTCCCCCTTTCACTCCATGGCTGCCTCTCCCTCTCCTCCTTCCTCTTCATCCTAAAAACACCTCATTTCCCACCTCAAAACACCTCACTCCTTTCATTAAAATCATGCACAAGCCTCTTACAAACCATTTGGACCAACATAAATTGGATTTTGATGACTTGGGGCAACTCAAGAAAATTCTTGAGTTGCCAAATGAGGTATTCACTTAACCTTTAGCATAGTACTTCTATTGCTTTTACATCCATGTTTTATTAGAACCGATTTAGTGTCGTTTAGTGAGATTTAGAAATTTCTAGTTAAGTTTTGAGGAATTCTTAAGTTGTGATGTGTAATTGAGCCTTATAATGACCTTAGACCCCTGTGGTGATTTTACAGTAGGCTAAAAAATAGACTAGAACCCTACAACACGAACCTAAAAACCCCTATACCATATTTTACTGGATTCTATGATGTGAAAATTGCATCTGCTAATACTCGGGGACCTGGAAAATTATTTAGCAAACACTAAAAGATAAGCAGGCACCCTGGAATATTTACCCAAAACTCTTGCCCCTACTTCCCCTACTTGGTTGCATTTTATTCTTCGTAGCCGCAATTTGCGGCCAGGCAAGGGAAAAATCCCTTCGTGTTGGTTCCAGAGCTTTATCTCCTGTAAATTTGACGTTCCATTTGTGCAAATTGGCTAATTTCACCTAGGGTAAAATCTGGGTATAAATTCATGACTTGTTGTTTTGATTCAGGGTTATATTTTTCGTATTTTGGATTCTGGATTTTAGTATTTGTGTTCTACCTCGATCACTTGATGTTTGTACGACGATATCGAGGGTTTTTTGGTGGTTTGAAAGGCGTAGTCCGTAGGTTCTAACCTATAGGCTTTTAGCGTGCTTTTTTGGTTTTGATTTGGATTTTAATGCGATACGATACGTTGTGACATGTAGATACCCCCATGTGGACTTCGGGACGACAAGTATGCGGGTGGCGACGTTGGCAACGGCAAGCGAAGAGCAAGGTGAGTAGATTTATATCTACGGGGGAAATCGGGTGGATGGCGTATAGCACCCCCGCAGTTCGTAGTGTAGTTGATGATATGTTATATATTTACATATGTGTTGTGAATTTGGATGATAGTGTCGTGGTTGATTTCTTAGTCGCGAACCATAGAATAGGTTTGCACACACGCACACACACCCTTACTTGCATTATTATTATTACTTATGCGTATATAGGGATACGTGTATATACACACACACACACATAGGTATGGAACTATGTATATATATACGTATACCTATACTTGGATAATGAGGATAGTAGATGATATTTGGAGATGAGTCGATGAGATTAGGTATGATGCCGTGAGATCGGTGATATGTTTTGATTCGTATTATGAGATACGACATGAGATTATAGCGGGCCTTTAGGCGTGTGTTTTCATACACGTAGATATATAGATGGTATCAGTATGTACTAGATTTAGATCAGTACCCTTAATACAGGATATGATGATAATGGATACCAGATGAATAATGAGATGAATGTGATAATTGACCCGTACTTAGATTTGGGATGCCGTACGACGGATTTACGTACGAGCTATATATTGATGAGAGATCCGCACTCTTGACTCGAGGATGTCATAATATATATTGTATCGAATATGATACTATTGAGGCGGGATCACCGACTATTATATTTATATGTATCGACTCGGATTTTGGTGGTTTCCTTACCTGTCGATTAGTCCTGTAGTTTACTTGTAGACGTTTGACTAGACTCGAGTCATACCTATTTCAAAAACCAACGAATCGTGAGTATTTAAAGACAGGCCAAGGGATACTATAGATATTTTCAAAGGATGTACTTTTTCATAAAACATCGTATCCCTATTTTCTAAACACCACGATTTGTGCAACTTTCAAATGCCAAAAACTGTATGACTCGTATATAGGAATGTATATTTCTTTATTGCTGCATTATTATTCATTTACCATTTATTCTACTGCTCACATTGCATTGCATGCCTATATGTTATTGATTCATATTCTATTGTGCATATGACATATAGCATACCTATATACCTATATGGTTACACATAGGCCTTTACATATTTGCATGTACACCCGTACCTTGATATAGTTATACACATACCTGGAGGGTATGGCATCATTATTGATAGGTAGATACACATATCTTGCTATACCGACATGGTTACGCATACCAAGCTATAGTTACATGTTCACCTTGATATGATGTTCTATGAATTTGGAGAATTAGGAACCGCATGATATATTTTATAAGTTGTTGCAGTTAAATAGCGATTTTTCCTTGTATGCTCATATTATTGTTTCATGATGCATATATTATATTCATGGATTTCGCATTGAGATATGGTTTTCATATGATGTTTTCTGGATTGTTTTACTCGTGACAGTATATATATATCAGTGGTATGGGACGCTGATATATATATGTATACCCATCGTGTATATATATCAGGGGTATGGGACGCTGATATATATATGTATACCCATCGTATACATATATCAGTGGCATGGGATGCTGATATGTATATATATACACCTGCATCATATATCATCATAATGATATATGCAAATATACTTATTCATTATATATGTTGGCCTATATGGTCGATGAGAGGAGCATATGTGCTCGGGGCTTATGTGCTCGATGTGAGGGGCCTATATGGTCGATGAAAGGGGACTATGTGCTCGGGGTCTATGTGCCCGATGTGAGGGGCTGGTCGACGAGAGGGGCCTATGTGCTCGATGTGAGGGGCCTATATGGTCGATGAGAGGAGCCTATGTGCTCGGGGCCTATGTGCTCGATATGAGAGGGGCCTATGTGCTCGGGGCCTATGTGCTCGATATTGGATATTGGATATAAGAGATTTATTTGACATTGGGATTCTGAGATATATATTTTGTGTCGATGCTTGACAATGATTTTCTGATGATTTTATTGATGATACTTGAATGTTTATACAAAAATCTCACTATATTAAGAAAACGATTTTCTCATTCATGATGTCTTCTGTTTTCATTTTACCGCATTCATACTTCATATTTACGATATGTTGCTACCTGAGGCACTGACACGAGCACATGGCATTACACTTATGCTTAGATGTTTATCCTTGCCTTTTTATTATGCTTCAGACTTTCTCATATTGAGGATATATATATATATATTACTGATCGTTTGACCTAGGATTTAGTCATACATACGATTTCTGCTTTATGATGTTTTCTACTCACCAGTAGGCAACTCACCCCCGTTGTGCCCCAGTTTCTTGCAGGTTTTGCCGTGCAAGTTTTGCCGTACAGGTTTCATTGTGGCTTTCTGGCACACTGCTCCCGTTCCGGGTGATTGCTTTTGTAAGTGGGTTCACTCGCATCGTGACCACCATTATACTTATTTATTTTCAGTTGTATCTAGAGAAATTCCATCAACCAAATTTATACATTTATTCAGGCACGGAGACTAGTTGTATATTATTTCGACCTTAGAGTCGTGCGTTGTATTATTATGGGTTTGCTTGATGTTTTGAGTTTCCTTTTGAGTTTTTGATCCTCGCACTTCGGCGTTGTATATTATATTGCTTACGTGGTTGTAACCGTCAATTGATGAAGAGCTAGCTCCCCCTTGGGGATGCTTTTATTCATATTATGTATGTTGTACTCCTTTTGGGGCCAGTATTTACAAAGGAAACTCTGCCAAAATTTTCAGAAAAGACTTGAGATTTTAAATATGCATATTTGGCTTATGTTATTTAAAACCACTTGCTTTTAAACATGTTTTCTTCACTTCTTTCTTAAAATGGTTTAGATTTGTTGGATTTCTTGGCTTACTTGAATTAGATGGGGTCCTATAGACTTTATATGATTCAAGTGCCAGTCGCGTGCTATTTCGGGTCGTGACAAAGTTGGTATTAGAGTGGTAGGTTAATCTTGGTTCGAGTCTATGTTTGACTATGCGGAGCCTAGGGCGTTTGTATATTTATGGAATCTATGCTAGACCTTACGGAACATATACTTAGTTGAGGAGGTATTAGACCCGAACTTTCGTCGTGTAAGTTGACCTTGGCTGATGGAGTAGGTGACTTCAGTAGAGTGACGTACCGTGTGTATGTTCCGCGGCATACTTACGATACGCTACTCCTCTTAGGGAGCCTTAGGATGTACATTTCCTTGCACAGCATTATATTCATTCCTATGATCTATCCTCATCATTATCGGTTTATGGTTTTGCTTCAACGATTACACGGGCAGAGAGAGCTATGGCTAGAGTTGCGTCAGCATGAGCTCGTCACGGATGAGAACTGACCAGGGCGTGATTCCAGGGACATACGATTGCATAGAGGCGTCGTTTTATTGTGTTTTAGCGCCATGAGCGTTTGATGGATCGCTTTTACGAGATTTCTCGGACGTGCAGATCAGCACCAGAGGATCAGGCTACTCCTAGAGGCCAGCCAGAATGTGATGACCGTCGATGCACCGATTATTTGATGATTGAGGCACTGTTCACCATGCGGACAATGAGCCAATTGTTACCGCGAATGATGAGATATCGCCCCAGATGTTTGGAGCAATTACCGCACGAGTTGTACTTAGAGATATGATAGAAGATCGCTAGTCACCCATGGAGGAAGGACTAGGGCATGTGATTCGTTGCCTACCCCGATGCGAGGTCATCAGATTGATTGATTCCAGCTAGAGACGACTTCACCCAGGTACATTGGGCGTCAATAGAGACGATCGAATGTCAGAAGCCCATTTTCCAAGTTTAAAGTATTCAGAGACAAATGCAAGTAATTCTATGGACCCTCTAGAAGAATGAAACCCTAACTCGACATAATGACCATGAGAACGCTTTGAAACCTTACGGTTTGCGGCAGTTCAGCGGTGCCATTAGTGAGGCTTGGGTTTTCCCTTCTACGGTTGGTCCATAGGTACCGTGGCATGTACTTGAATGCTATTAAACTGTACCCAAGATGTTGAGATCTTTGGGGATTATGGAACTTTGACGAATCGATCAGAAGGTTCGACATCATTTGGCTGTAAGTCTACGGTAGCGCCTCGGCCGTCTACAGACGCCAAATGCGGAACAAAAACTTTTTAACTGGCGCTATCGTATACTATAACCCGGATCTGCCATTATAGCTAAACTAACAAACTGTAAAGAGGGTAAAAAGGTTATACCGAACGATCCGAGTCTTTCGTTCTTTAACCATCATCCCACGCTCCATTGCGACTGCTCCGATCTAATCGATCTCCGATCTGCTCGTCCAAGTGGAACCACGTCAACGGTTCTTTAAACGGGCTCCCACCTCTGACTCGAGGCAACTCGGTCGTCAAGTTTGCTAAAAGAGACGACCAAGATTGATGTAGAGAATGAGTAGAATACTTTGTCTCACTTCGTCCAAAACCGTGGACGAACGATTAATGAAGTTGCCACTCAAAATGAAATGGAATGAGAAATGAGTTATCAAATTTCCATGCATCCAAAACCATAGTCTTTTTAATCAAAATGAAATCAATCTCTCTCTCTCTCACTCACAATGGGGGCCGGCCATAATATAGGAAGAGAGGGTGAGTGTAGGAGGAGGGAGGTGACCACAAAGGAAAGCTTATCATGAAGAAAATATCCTAAGGTAACAAGAATCGTTAATGTTAAAGCATGAGTCATTAAAACCTAGTCATCATATAATAAATGCATACAAAGGTTCATGAACCTAGTCACCATTCTAAAAGCTTCTAGAAGCACGACTCACCGTCACGACTCACCAGAGTGACGGAAAGATAAATCCGCATTTAACCGAGTATCAAATACGGAAACTGGAAACTGTAAACTGGCAACTTCCAAAAGCGATCTTGAAACGAATTTCAGGACAACCCCGTAACTATATAAATATACACGCATTTGTATTACGACTGAATACAAATGCAACTGAGATAAAGATATTATATCTACTCAATATAATACTCGGATCCGGCTTAAACCAAAGCCCACCAGTATTATCTGCCCGAAATATGACACATGCGTAAACGCACGTGCATTTTCCGAACCCTGCCATAAAACCATACGGCCTTTACAATGTTTCGCCCAAACTTAGGAAACTATCTGTGGGGGAATCTAATGACTCGTCGGTATCCTTGGAGTGGGTTAAACCACAAGCCGTCAGCGGCACTAGCTGTGCGTAACGGCTGCCCATGCACTGACCTCAAGGGAGGCCGATGAGCGAACTCATCCGAAAAACCTACTGAGCTGTCCGGTCCATTCGTCTATGAGTATCGCAAATCTGCCCAGGGGGCTGGTAACGTCAGACCCCCAATAGCAGTATAAGTCGTGTCGGAGTGTAGCCCAAAAACACCCTGAGATACTACTGGAGTACCTACCAGTAAATCTCCTGCCACGGCCATGGGATTTTTGTAATGGCTCTCTTAGACATAGCACGATCTCACCCCTAATACCGGGAGAGACGAATCCCCTGCCGATCCGCTCACGTGCCTCCATGTGGCTCGGGACTGTACCCAAAAACTACCTGTTTGCACGACTCCTTTGAGCCGTGGTAGGGTAGAAATCAAAGCACAGTGGGAACTCACACGAGACAAATGACGACCTCAGGTCGATGAACTAACCTGTACACATGTCACCAGGGAACTGCTATCCGACGATAGGTATAGTACCAACTAGCAGGATCCCGGCGAGTCCTGTCCAGTGTATTCATAACCCATTGAGCACCTGTATACATCTTAGGTGATCCAACTGACACCAGTGGCTTGTGAGACCGGCCACCACCCCTCTTCGGGGTCTCGACTATATACACTAGTCTACTCCGGAGTATCGATGCCCTATCTCGAAACTCCTACGACTAGGGACCACAATTAAGGATATGCGTATAAATTACCCAACTCTCACGTATATGATCGCCATCATACTGTTGGTAGTACAGCAAGATCCTATGGGCTCTATCAAAGTGTAAAAGTGATCAGTCACCTGAACCTGTACACGACTGATAAAGGCAAACCAGATAGCATACTATCATCTCGAGTAAGACTGTCCTACCAGTATTGGTCCTCCGCAATGATTGCAATCACGTGCCTGCGATCCAATAATTGACTTTGAGGGCACTATATCCAACAATCTCCCACTTGCACTTAAGGCTAATTATTGCGATGTCGACTACTCACAGCTTGTGTGAAACCGAACATCCAACTCCTCTACTAATCAGTTTAACAAAGCCCGTTTGTAAAACTATTGTGTTCAAGAAATAGCCTCAGTGAGTGGATCGGCCCTTATGTTTCTTTCTATATCTCTCTTAATCTCAAGTTCGCGGAGAAAGCCATCTCCCGAATTGAGTAATACCTGTCTTAGAATATGTCTGGATATCTGATAGGACCTAGTTCATAAATGAACTCCAAATCCAAACTTCTTAGACTGTATTGATCACTGAACCTAATCAGTATCCTGCACCAAGTCTCCCACAGTATCTTCTTGGACCGCCTGTCCATAATACTGCCCCTCATCAGAGGGAAAACTATAACTCTGACAATCACTCTGTCATCCATGTCGCCTTTGAAGCCTGGAATGATAATTGTCTCCCGAAGGAGGCTGCCGTCATCAAATCCGTAGAACATGCACTTATGTTCTAAAACTGCTTCCTTATGTTTCTCCAGGATTGGATTAATACAAGCTTATCGCATCTAGTGCAAAAATAACATCTGGTGTGGTACTTGACATCTCACGATTGACTCAATTGCCTAAGCAAGTGATCTGCCAATCATGCACATCCCTCTCCCCTTTAGTCTGTAAGACACCTTTAGAAAGGGTGACTCCATCACCTGCAGGTACACCACCATGCCAGGAGTCATCTATTCTAAAAACCATTAGAATACTGTCATAGTACCCACATTGGGAAACTACCCAAATCTAGATCTAAAACCATAGATCTAGAAACCAGAATGTCAGATATTATATCCATATCCTGTCTGGAGAAACAACTGTGTGACGAACACAGTACAACCGATCGTAGTATAGGAATTTTACTTCCTACTCTGTGTATGTCATCCAAATACCATGACATCACACCCTACTACCTTCTTAACAGATCCATCCCCTATTCTGATGAAGTCAAACCTATGACTGTCACATCAAAATTAGATGATCTATCTCCGCTATAACTGCTCATGTCTATAAATAGACATAAGCTACTTGCCCACTATACTTCCGCTGCTCCCACTGACCACAACAACCCTCTGGCAGAATAATATATACGTGCACTTCTAAAACTAGTTTAGAACGATGCTATACTTAACCTCCTGCCGGGTCTCATAGCCTGGAACAACAGTAGTGTCAAGTCTTGGTAGATAAGGACCTCCCTGTCACCGTCCTTGAGGCTACCAGAGTACCTCTCGGGTATCTGAGGTTACCCACCACATCTGCGGAGTGTCTAATGGAATGTCAAAACTGATTGAATCTTTTAGGTCCTATTAAATTTTCCGTAATCGTTTGCTATTCTGGAATTACTTCCAGTTCTACCATACTCCCACTACTGTTTTCTGAAAAATCCATTTTACTAAAACTGTGGCGAGTCAAGAACAATATCACTATTGATCTTCCAAATTGTAGAAAATCAACCCTCTTCATAGCCAGAGTCAACCCACAAACTGCCATTACAGAAACGTGCCCTGAGTTATCCAAAGTCTGGTTTTAAGCATAAGCTGGACAACTCCCCGTACCTTAACATCGTTAAGATATGAACAATTCTATATCCAATATAGAAACTTTGGCACTTATTTAATTGGAACCAGATTCAAATCATACAACTGTCTCCAGTGCATAACAACTTAATGGAAAGTGGCTAATCAGCATTACTCAACTTAGGAATCCATCCAATTATGAGTAACCTGAAAGAGAAACACGTTTCTCAAAACCATTATTATCATCTGAATACCAATCATAAGAACCTACATCTTCGATCTCTTTGAAGAATCCCGATATTTCTGACATCTGGTTCTCTACTTTATTCTTATACCCACAACTTCTCAAAACTTAGACCTTATATTTCTACGAAACACTTGTCTAAAAACTAGAGAAGTCATAAGTAAACAGAACATAGTACGAGGACCTACCCCTTTGTCCCGGTGGACACTGGACAGCATACAATACTCTGTATAAGTCCACTGAGTTGAACAACTCAAAACCTGTGCATCGTAGGTTGAATACTGTACCCAGGCGATTTCCTCAAATATCACAAATTACAACGAATTCCGATATAATGAGGATAATTACCTAATTCCCAATAACTTACTCCCACTCATCATCTGTAAAACCATACAGATATGAGAATCATACCTGGTAAATACATACCCTGGAGTAAGTATCCAATCGGGAAAACAGTTTTGCTTTAACAATGCACTGAAACATGAAAATGTTTCGTAGGGGTATCCTGGTATTCCTAGTAATGCCTCTTCCATAATCCAATTCATGACTATAACCGTATATTTCTTTGCCATCTCTCCAAATCCCTTTATTTGTTTTTAGTCATTACCTTCTGTACACCATCGTTAGGCTAAATGGTTTTCTTCCTTCCCTACCGTTCGGCACCAGCCTATGGTTCGGAAGAAGACTATCCAGTAAGCATAATAGGTGTACCCTCCTAAACCAAGGAATACTCGCAACTTGAGAGAAGGTGATGATAAAAGACAACTGAATAATACCTTATTCTATTTCTCCCGAACTGGGGAAAAAAGCAAAGGTGAAATAGGAATGGCGATGAAGTACGTGGTTAGGTAGTGAATGATAGCAGTCGCAATTTACTTTGCCCTCTTTCTAATCCCTTTATTTTGCCTTTACATATTACCTTCTGTATACCCTACTTAGGCTAATTGGTTTTCTTCATTCCTCACCTTTCGGCACCTGCCTATGGTTTGGAAGAAGACTATCCAATAAGCGTAATAGGTGTACTCGCCTAAACCAAGGAGCCCTCACAACCTGAGAGAAGGTGATAATAAAATACAACTAAATAAACCAATTCTATTTCTCCTGAACCTGGATCCATCCTCGAAGAATTTCCTTCAAGTTCGTATATAACCATACGATGGATCTATCCAATGGAAGTGGATGTCCGTAGTAATACGGGGTGTTCTGAGAAATGCAAAGGGTAGAAGAAGGAGTGGCAATGACTTATGCAACTCGGACAATCAAAAAGCAAGTATTTTAAGAAGGTTCGGTCAACTTGGTCACTGAGTCATAGTCTAGGGTCGGTCAAAGGTCGCTGCCAAAGAGAGAGAGAGAAAAGAAACACTCTGCGTGCACTCTAACCTAGATCAGAATGGTTATCACTTTATCTAATCAGGAAACCTCCCACTGTACTGTCAAATTCTCCTCCAAACCTAAAAGAAGAATCAATCGAGATCACCCGAAGAGTAAACCAACTCATCAGTGGGAATCGGGATCCAACTCTCATCGCATGATAACGTGACGGAATCCATTCACGTTATCACACTCCAGAAGGTATGCGCATACTTGGCAAGTTTCAGTTTCTTTAGAAACTCCCGATATGATTTTTTGCCCCATGCTCCTATGACCTTGGCTTTGGTCAAAATGTCATAAGTCACATGCCAAGTTTTACCCGTCACTATCTTGTCAATTTGAACCCACCCGCACATGCCCCTGACTTTGGCCAATCGGCAGAACGACTGTCCCACACCAACTCATCTATCTATGCAACAAATGAATACCGAGCAGCTACCAAACACTATGCCTTAACTTTGGCTAAAGTGCATAGCTTGAATACTACTGAATACCTAAAAAAAATGACGTAGGGCTACGGCTGGTTTTTGGCGAAAAACTTTTAACATAACGAACTTGATATCACTGAAGGAACCTGATAGCTTTTTATAAAAAATATAATGGCGAAAAACTTTGCTAAAGAGGTCATTCCCGGTGAAGGGATCTCAGCTCTTTCCTCGTGGAATAAGGTGCAGGATATTCCAACTGAATACCGCGATGCATAACAAAAGGAAAAGTCTTCGTAATAACACTTTTTAAAATTGTTCCAACAACTCCAAATAGGTTTGTTTTCCTTTGCATTGATCAGAATCAACACAATCCCATCAATTAATCACAGCAGAAAAGAACGAAAATAAAATGTACGTATATGCCATCCGCATTCGTCACTGGGTCCCGTCATCACCCGTTAGGTTACTTAACTAACGACAGAGCGGGGACTGAACTAGCGCGGGTGCAAAACATATACAACATCTACTAGTATATATACCAATATACAATAATCGCTGCAGGCGTGATAATAAGCAACATTACAGAAAAGTAATAAGCATCACAGAACAATACAGATAATCTGGGATCCCCGAGTTTCACAGAGCCGCTGCTGAAACCCGACGTTCCCCTGGTCGTGTGGATAGCCTGTGCAATGAAACCTAGACCCCTACGGGTGCGGCAAGTTACCCGCCAAAACCTGAAGCGAGGCAGCCCCCTACAGCATTGTGAATGGACTACCCTGCACTTCACGGAATCCGGTAACTTGGACACCCCTCCTTGGGTCAAACTGTACCCCCTACGAGTGCGGCGAATAGTCTGTCAATACTGGAGTGAGGCCCTTCTGCCTCACAAAGCCATGAGATGCGGACCCGTTGCCCTCCAGAACCCGCCTATCCGTGTACTCCGTCGCGGGGTAAACCCTAGTACAGAAATGAAAAATATGTACAACGGGTACATCGACCTCAACTCGGTCGTGCCCCAAAAGAATATTATACAAACAGGCAGTGACGGCAGTTCACATATTGGACACTCGCCCCGCGATATGAAATGTAAAAATAAATTCAAACTGCACTACCACTGCACACTGCTATCCACCACGACAAATCCGCAACATCACAACACAACACAGAACATCAACGCGAATGTCATGTTCGCAAATCCTTCTAAAAGGACTATAGCAATTAGATACAATTTACCGCTCAAATGACATTCCCGGTCGGAGATATAATGTAAGTACTGTAAACTAACACGTTTAAATTTCGATCGACTAAATATCACGAAGTGGGCCCCACATACATCTGCTGTACAGTAAAAAATCCGGGCCTAAAAAGAAATATACCAAAAACCACAATTTCCACAGAAGAAGCCACTGTGCAAATTTGGAGCAATGATCACACAGATGCGCGGTCAAACCTTAGGTTTGACCGCGATTCCGCGGCGGTCTTGTAGGGTCACGTCCCCAAATTTGTACCACGTACTTATAAAACCCTGCTGAATTTTCTGTGATATGTAAAATTATTTTTAGAACCCTTTTTAAAATCGACAGAAACTCAGAACTTGGAATTTGCGGTTTTCGAAAATCCTTTCGATCGATGTTTTAAACGTGTTAGCACAAGTTAGTAAAGCATAATGGTGAGGCTCTGATACCACTGTAAGTCTACGGTAGCGCCCCGGCCGTCTACAGACGCCAAATGCGGAACAAAAACTTTTTAACTGGCGCTATCGTATACTATAACCCGGATCTGCCATTATAGCTAAACTAACAAACTGTAAAGAGGGTAGAAAGGTTATACCGAATGATCCGAGTCCTTCGTTCTTTAACCATCATCCCACGCTCCGTTGCGGCTGCTCCGATCTCATCGATCTCCGATCTGCTCGTCCAGGTGGCACCACGTCAACGGTTCTTTAAACGGGTTCCCGCCTCTGACTCGAGGCAACTCGGTCGTCATGTTTGCTAAAAGAGATGACCAAAATTGATGTAGAGAATAAGTAGAATACTTTGTCTCACTTCGTCCAAAGCCGTGGACGAACGGTTAATGAAGTTGCCACTCGAAATGAAATGGAATGAGAAATGAGTTATCAAATTTCCATGCATCTAAAACCATAGTCTTTTAATCTAAATGAAATCAATCTCTCTCTCTCACTCACAATGGGGGCCGGCCATAATATAGGAAGAGAGGGTGAGTGTAGGAGGAGGGAGGTGACCACAAAGGAAAGCTTATCATGAAGAAAATATCCTAAGGTTAACAAGAATCATTAATGTTAAAGCATGAGTCATTAAAACCTAGTCATCATATAATAAATGCATACAAAGGTTCATGAACCTAGTCACCATTCTAGAAGCTTCTAGAAGCATGACTCACCCTCACGACTCACCAGAGTGACAGAAAGATAAATCCGCATTTAACCGAATGTCAAATACGGAAACTGGAAACTGGAAACTGGCAACTTCCAAAAGCGATCTTGAAACGAATTTCTGGACAACCCCGTAACTATATAAATATACCCGCATTTGTATTACGACCGAATAAAAATGCAATTGAGACAATGATATTATATCTACTCAATATAATACTCGGATCCGGTTTAAACCAAAGCCCACCAGTATTATCTGCCCGAAATAAGACACGTGCGTAAACACACGTGCATTTTCCGAACACTGCCATAAAACCATACGGCCTCTGCAACGTTTTGTTAGTGTATATGCCCTAGAGGCCATTACTGTATCATACTAGTTTGTATATTACTTAATGGAAGCTTGGGATATTCACCTTGTATACACAATCTTGCTCGAAATGGTAGTATGCTACTTGGTTTGTTTCTACTTTAATATATGCATGTGTTTCTTTTAGCATATTGCTTATACATATTAGTAGATCCCTTAGGATCTTTGCTTGATTACCAGCATTGCGATGGCAGTCACACACGTGGGGGCTGGGTAATCTACAAGCACATCCTTATACAGGTCCCTAGTCGTAGGACTATCGAGACAGGGCATCGATACTCCGGAGTAGACTAGCGTATGCGCTTCTCATCCCAGCGCGGGAGACGGTCTGTCCCACAGCCGTCAGTACGTCGTACTTGAGATAGTATGCGGGTGCTCGTTAGGTTAAGAATACACCGGACAGGACTCGTCGGGAACTGTTTGTTAGTATTATACCTATCATCAGTTATCAGTTCCCAGGTGACATGAGTACAGCTTAGTCCGCTGACTTGACACTGTCACTTCGCCTCGAGTGTGTTCCCACTGTACTTTGATTACTACCCTACCACGGCTCAAAGGAGTCGTGCAAACAGGTAGTAGTTGGGTGCTGTCCCGAAGCACTTGGAGGCAGTGACGGTTAGACAGGATTCGTCTCTCCCGGTATTGGTGGTTGACATCGCGTTGTGTCTAGGAGAGCCATTACATAAGTAGTCCCTGGCCAGGGCAAGCGAGATAAACTGGTAGGTTTCCAGTGTTATCTCAGGGTGTTCTGGGTTACACTCCGACACGACTTGTACCGCTATTAGGGGACTGACGTTTACCGCCCCTTAGGCCCGCCATGGGATGTATCAGACGAACAGACCGGACTGTACGGAGACTGTCACATTCAGGCTCAGTAGGAGTTCAGATAGGTTTCACCTCGTCCGTCTTCTTATCGGCATCTACCTTGGGGCCTTTACGCACAGCTAGTGCCGCTTGCGGTCTGTGGTTAAACCCACTGCCAGCGTAGTGTCGAGTCTTTAGTGTCCCACACAGAGAGCTATTCGCCTTTAGGCAAAAGAGTAGAGGTCGCATGGTTTTGCGACAGGTCGCATGGTTTTGCGACAGGGTTCGGTCACATCCGCGCACGTGTGCACGTTTAGTGACCGGGCAGTTATTACTAGCGGGTTTTGGTTTAAGCCAGATCCTAGTATACGTTTTGGGATTGATTTTATCTCGTTTGCATTCGTGTTCCTCGGAACGCGGATGCGGGTGTGTATGCACGATTGACAGAGAGACAGAGGCAGAGGATTCTTATTAGGGTTGTTGACTGTTGACTATTGACTTTTACTAAACCCTAATGAGAATAAGAAATATGATTAATGATAATATTAATTAAGTATTATTGTGTCTTGGCTGGGATGAAGGTTGACTTTGTTGACTTGTTGACTTGGTTGACCGGTTGACTAGGTTGGACTAGTTGACCATCATCATTACAATGGTTGTCATTTCATGCAAAGACTTTTGCTTGCTTGTTGAGCTTTGCAAAATGAGTGCATGAAATGATAATACTATTGATATGATATGAACCATCACATAATACTTAATTATTATTATTATTATTATTCTTTTTTGGATTATGAGAGAGAGGTTGAGAAAAGTCTTGCTCATTCTCTCATTTCCTTTCTCTCTCTTGCTTGAGCTCTCCCTCTTCCTCTTGCTCTCTCTCTAGTTCATGGTTCACTTGTCTCATGTGTTGAGAAGCAAGAACCATTATGATAAAACCCAACACACTACACATCCTAGCTCACAAGGTTTAGCAAACCAAGTGTTCTAGTTTCTTCAAGTTTGAAGAGAAGCCAAAAGGTAGAAGCTTTCGGGTGGATCCATCTTCGGCGCGAGGAGACGACGAGGTGAGGGCGATCCGGACACCCCAAAGAGTTGAAGACGAAGGAGTTCAAGAAAGGTATAACCCCCTAACCGAGTAGGTAAAACTCCTAGTTAGGTTGTTAGGTAGTTGTTTAACAAAGATCCGTATTTTGAGTCCATGTTACCACCTCTTGAAAAATCGTTTTTCATCATTTCCGCAAGCCCGTAAGTACCGGGAGAGGTAGCATGGACTTACAATGGTATCAGAGCCTAGTTAAACACTATCTAACAAGTTAGCAAAGTAACTAGAAATTCGATCGGAGAAAAAGTCACGAAAGACGCTCGAAATGTTTACTTTCTGCCGAATTTTTTTCTGTTCCAAAAAATGATAAATCTTACCTTAAAATTCGGCTCAGGGTTTTTAGAAGAAACTGGAAAAAAATGGTCCACTAAACCGATCAACGCGCCGTGGAACCGCGGCAGGAGCATGCTCCCGCCGCGGATCCGCGGCCGAGTTGACTCGGCCGTGGGCGATTTTTCTCACAGTTTGTTCAGTGGGGTAGTTTAGGATTTTTGGAGTATGTTTTTTCAGCCCAGATTTTCCAGAAAGCAAAATTTGTTTTTGGGGCTTAAAAAACCGTATTTTGATCAAATTTCTAAAGACTAAAGCTAATGGGTTTATATCTGTGATGTGTTAAATGTATTGAACGTCTGCTAATCACTATACGTCGATTAGTAGGGGTTATACATATCTGTGATCTGTAATGTTGATGGTATGTGTATATGAATTCATTGGATTGTCGCGGGTGAATAGCCGGGGGTTGTGAGATGAGAGTTTTCTTTTCTTTCAATTCATGTAATATGTAAATTGATGTAATATTATTTGTATGTCCGCACAACCGGGTCGGGGTTGTAGCCGTCATTGTATAATTTCTTTTTACTGTTTTTGCTCCTAGGTTAGACCCAAGGTGGGGTGCACAAACTACCGGGTATCTCGAAGTGCCGAGTAGCCAACTCACGAGTTGAGGGAGGTTGCTTCGCTTTGGGTACTTGGCGGGTAGTTTGCCGCACCAGTAGGGGTCTAGGGTGGGGTTTGGCTATTCACCGCGACCGTGTAATCCACTTTTCGTTACAGGCTCGTACGAATTGCGGATTCCTAGTATATCCAATGTGTTCATCTGTGATCTGGATTGGCTATCATTGCAATATATCTATATATGATATCTATTTAGGCGTTGCTTATGTTTTGCATCCGCGCTAGTCCAGCCCCCGCTCTGTCGTTAGTTAAGTAACCTAACGGGTAATGACGGGGTCCCGTGGCGAATGCGGATGGCATAACCGTACGTCATATTTTGGTTGTTTTCTGCAATGGTAGGATTAAATGATGGGACGCATTAAAAAGAATTAATGCAAGAAAATAAGCCAAAGTAAAGTCGTTGGAACACTTTCAAAACCACTAGGTTCTTTTCAAAAACCAACTTTTAAATCCGGAGCTTGAGCCACTCCTTTTAAAAGCTATCAAGGTTCCATCGATTATATCAAGTTCACTACGTTCACGGTTTCGCCAAAACCATTCATAGCCTTCCGTCATTTCAGTTAAATATTCAGTAGTATTCAAGCTATATATTTTGACCTTCGCCAAGGCATAGTGATTGGTAGCTGCTGAATATTTATCTGTAGCATAGATGGATGCGTTGGTTTGGGACAGTCGTACTACTATTTTGGCCTTCGTCAAGGGTATGTACGGGTGGGTTCAAATTAACCTGGATAATGACGGGTAGAACTTGACATGCGACTTATGATATGTTGGCTTTCGTCAAGGTCATAAGAGCATGGGGCAAAAATCCACATCGGGAGTTTCAAAAGAACCTGAAACTTGCTAGTGCTGCATACCATTTGGAGTATGATGATTCTAGTAGGATTCCTTCAGTTTTGTCACGCGATGATATTTGGATCCCGATCCTACTGTGAGTATATGCTACTCCTCGGAAACTTTCTCTCTTAACGATCAATGCTATAAACCAAGTAGGTGTCTGGAAAGGTGTTAGCGGGGCTACGCCCACAGGGAAAAGAGGTTATTTAATTAAGAAATTTCGCGAAAGCGTTAGAAAATCTCCCTCGAAGTACCGACACTGGCCTGGCTGAACGGTTAAGCAAGTATTGCACGGTGAGATTGATCCCGACTAATTCTTCCTTTATGGTTTGAGGAGGGATTCGAGAGACAGTGGGAGCCATCCTGTTTAGATAAATTAAAAACCAATCTAAACTTGCAAGAGCATCATGCTGAGTGTTTTCTTCTCTCTCTCTTAATTGTAGCGACCCAGTGACCACACATAGGTTACATCTAGATAATAAAATGACTGAACCTGACTGTTATGACTGGCAAAGGTCTGTCCAGATATCCATTGCCCATAACAAGCTGGGACACCTCTTAACTATGTAAGTGCACGGCGGCGCCCCGGCCGTCAATCCGACGCCGGAATGCGGAAGCGATGATTTACTTTAACTTTTTATACTGGCACTACCGCGCACTATTAAACCCGGATCGTGCCATTAATCTAGTCCTAGCTAACAAGAGTGGGGTTAGAGAGATATACCGAGCGATCCATATCCTCCGGTCTTCTCGTCGTCGTCCCGATCTCCCGAGGAATGTCCGGTCTCCACCTCCTTGCCGGAAGGGCACCACGTCGCCGGCTTCTTTTACGGGCTCCCACCTCTGGACTGAGGCAACTCGGGCACGAAGTTGGCGAGTCGACGTGCCCAAGATTTGCTGTAGATGAAGTGAAGATCTATATGTCTCATTTGGGGTTGTAGGGAGTTGCCTTTTGGTGGAGGGATTGAGATAAGCTTTTGGAGATAGTGTTATGGGATTTTTGCAAAGCCAAAAGAGAACAAAATCCCACACAAGAAATTTGGACAGCCCACTTCCTTTGTGGCCGGCCATGGCAAGGAGAAAGGGGGGAAGAGTCAAAATTGGAGTGAGTAGGCCACACAATAATACAAGAGGGAATCATTTTTTATTATGAAAAGAAATGATCACAAATCAAAACCAATACTCAAACAACCAACATGACTTCCAAAAGTCAAGTAATCATGAAGCATCATGAAGTCAAGAAGTCAAGGTCAACAAGAGCTATCATGAAGCAACAAAATGCAAAGAACACCCTCCACCAATGCTTATTTGCACAAATGCAAATAAGCTCTCCTCCACCAATCTTCAGCCAATGAAAGATACAAAGAAATATGGCTGAAACCGAAAACAAACTGGCAACTCCAAAAAACTGATCCTGTAATAAATTACAGGAAAACCCCGCAACTGTGTATACACACACGCATTTGTATTTCGACCGAAATACAAATGCAATGAGACAAAATCAATACTGTACGATACTAGGATCTGGCTTATACTAAAGCCCGCTAGTATTATCTGTCCGATCCTGATCCGTGCAATACCGTACGTATCTGATCGAACCCTGCCATATCTCCATACGGCCTCTACAGCGTTTCGCCCGAAACTTGAGCAACTGTCTGTGGGGGACTCTAAAGATTCGTCAATACTTTGTCTGTGGATTTAACCACTAGCACGTCAGAGGTATTAGCTTATACGTAACGGGCTACCAGGTATTGACCAAAAGGAACGTCTGTGAGAAAACTCATCCTGACACCCTACTGAGCCTGTCAGTGACAATATCCGTACAGTCCGGTCCGTTCGTCTATGAGCATCGCATGGCGGGCCTAGGGGGTTGGTAAAAGTCAGACCCCCAAAAGCGGTACAAGTCGTGTCGGAGTGTATCCTAGAACACCCTGAGATACTACTGGAATACCAACCAGTAAATCTCCTGCCTCGGCCGAGGGATTCGTGTAATGGCTCTCCTAGACACAGCGCGACCTCACCCCCAATACCGGAAAAGACGAACCCCTGAAGATCCGCTCACTGCCTCCATGTGGCTCGGGACTGTACCCAACTAAAACCTGTTTGCACGTCTCCTTTGAGCGTGGTAGGGTAGTAATCAAAGTACAGTGGGAACTCGCACGAGACAAATGACGATCCTCAGGTCGATGAACTAACCTGTACACATGTCACCAGGGAACTGCTATCTGACGTCAGGTATAATACAAACTAGCAGGTTCCCGGCGAGTCCTGTCCGGTGTACTCATAACCAAATGAGCACCTGTATACATCTTAGGTGAACTAACTGACACCAGTGGCTTGTGAGACCGGCCACCGCCCCTCGTCGGGGTCTCGACTGTATACACTAGTCTACACTGGAGTATCGATGCCCTGCCTTGAAACTCCCATGACTAGGGACCTTTTAAGGATGTGCTTATAGACAACCAGCTCCCACGTATATGATCGCCCTCATACTGCTGGTAGTCAAGCAAGAATCCTATGGGCTCTATCAATGTGCAATGGTGACCTGTAGGGTCACCTAAATCAGTACACGATGATAAAGATAAACCAGATAGCATACTATTATCTTGAGAAAGACTGTCCTACCGGGATAGGTCCTTCCTCAATCATTGCAATCATGTGCCTGTGATCCAATAATTGACTCTGAGGGCACTATCTCCAACAATCTCCCACTTGAACTCAAGGCTAATTATTGCGATGTCGCATACTCACAGCCCGTGTGATACCAAACACCCAACTCCTCTACTTGTCGGTCTCACAAAGCTCGTTTGCGAAACTATTGCGTTCGAGGAATAGCCACAGTGAGTGGATCCGCTTTGATGTTTCTTTCTATGTCTCTCTATATCTCAAGTTCGCGGAGAAAGCCATCTCCCGAAATGAGCAATACTTGTCTTAGAATGTGTCTGGATGTCTGATGGGACCTAGCTCATAAATGAACTCCAAATCCAAACTTCTTAGACTGTATCGTCAACTGAACATAATCAGTATCCTGCGCCATGCCTCCCTCAGTATCCTCCTGGACCACCTGTCCATAATACCGCCCCTCGTCAGAAGGAAAACTATAACTCTGACAACCTCCTTGTCATCCAGGTCACCTTGGAAGCATGGAATGATAACTGTCTCCCGAATGATGCTGTCGTTATCATATCCCTAAACATTCACTTATGTTCTAAAACTGCTTCCGACTGTTTCTCTAGGATAGGATCAATGTCAACTTATTGCATCTACTGCAAAAACAACATCTGGTGTGGTACTTGACATCTCACGATTGGCTCAATTGCCTAAGCAAGTGATCTGCCAATCATGCATATCCCTCTCCCCTTTAGTCTGTAAGACACCTTTAGAGAGGGTGACTCCATCACCTGCAGGTACACCACCATGCCAGGAGTCGTCCATTCTAAAGCACCTATAAAATGCTGTCTAAGTACCCAGTTTGGGAAACTACCCAAATCTAGATCTAAAACCATAGATCCAGTAACCAGTATGTCTGATATAATGTCCAAGTCCTATGTGGAGAAACCACTGTGTGACGACCAAAGTATAACCGATCGTAGTATAGGAATATCACTTCCTACTCTGGGTATGTCATCCAAATACCATGACATCACACCCTACTACCTTCTCAACAGATCCATCCCCTATTCTGATGAAGTCAAACCTATGACTGTCACATCAGAAATTGATGATCTATCTCCGCTATATCTGCTTTAGTCTATAAATACACATAAGCCACTTGTCCACCATACTTCCGCTGCTCCCACTGACCATGACAACCCTCTGGCAGAGTCATATAGACGTACACTTCAAAAGCCAGGTTATAACGACGCTATACTCATCCTCCAGCAGGGTCTCACAGTCTGAAACAACAGCTATGGCAAGTCTGGGTAAACAAGAACCTCCCTGTCACCGTCCTTGAGGCTGCCGGAGTACCTCTCGGGTGCCTGAGATTACCCACCTTATCTACGGAGTGGCTAATAGAATGTCAAACCAGATTGAATCTTTAGGTTCCTATCAAATCTTCAGTAATCGTTTGCGGTTATGGAATCACTTCCAGTTCTACCATACTCCCACGACTGTTTTCTGAAAAAATCCATTTTTATTAAAACTGTGGCGAGTCTAGAACAATATTACTATTGATCTTGCAGATGGTAGAAAGTTAACCCTCGTCATAGCCTGGGTCAACCCACAAACAGCCATTACCGAAATGTGCCTTGAGTTATCCAGAGTCTGGTTTTAAGCATAAGCCGGACAACTCCCCGTACCTTAACATCGTTAAGATACGAACTGTTTTATATGCAATATAGGACCAGAGGCACTGATTTAATTGAACCAGATTCAAATCATGCAGCTGTCCCCAGTGCATGTGAACTAAAATGGAAAGAGGCCGATCAGCGTTACTCAACTTAGGAATGCTTCCAATTATGAGCAACATAAAAGAGAAGCAAGTTCTCTTAGTCATTACTATCAACTGAATACCACACACAAGTATCTACATCTTCGATCACCTTGAAGAATTCCGATACTTGCAACACCTGGTTCTCTACTTTATTCATATACCTATAACTTCTCAAAATTCGGACCCTGTGTTTCTACGAAACACCTGTCTAAAAACTAGAGAAGTCATAAGTAAACCGAATATAGTACGAGAACCAACCCCTATGTCCTAATGGACACTGGAGAATATACAATACTCTGTATAAGTCCCTTGAGTCTGATAACTCAATCCTTGTGTGTCGTAGGTTGAAAACTGTACTATGGTTATGAAGAATTACACCGCTGTTTAATGCTCCTTACCTAACCATCCACTGATATAGGTAAATGTCACCGACATAATTTCAAAAAGGTATATCTCACTCTATGAAAATAGACGTACAGATACATTAATTTGAAATTGGTGCATAACAACGGATATTCAAAACCAAATATTTGCCGACCGGCAAACAACCCAGGTGACTTCCTCAAATATCACCGATTACAATGAATCTCGATATAAATAGGATGATCACCTAATTCCCAATAACTTACTCCCACTCAACATCTGTAAAACCATACAGACGTGAGAATCAAACCTGGTAAATACATACCGTGGAGCAAGTATCTAATTGGGAAATCAGTTTTCTTTTAACAGTACACAGTGAAACTGAAACATTGAAATGTTTCACGGGGTATTCTGGTATTCCTAGTAATGCCTCTTCCATTATCAAATTCACAACTGTAACCGTATATTTCTATGCCATCTCTCCACATCCCTTCATATGTCTTTAGTCATTACCTTCTGCACACCCCTTTAGGCCAAATGGTTTTCTTTCTTCCCTACCGCTCGGCACCAGCCTATGGTTTGGAAGAAGACTATCCAATAAGCCTAATGGGTGTACTGTCCTAATCATAGGAGCACTCGCAATGCGAGAGAAGGTGAAGATAAAAGACAACCGAATAAACTTTATTCCTATTTCTCCTGAACCAGAATCCATCCCCGAACTGGAACAAGTTCCTTCCGAGTTCGTATATAACCATACGATGGAGTATCCAATAAACTGTGGATCTTCGTAGTGATACGGAGTGTCCTGGAGAAATACAAAGGTGAAGTGGGAGTGGTAATGAAATACCTGGTTTGGTCGTGAATAACAGTCGCAATTTACTTTGCCCTCCTTCTGATCCCTTTCTTTTTCTTTACTTAATACCTTCTGTACACCATCGTTATACTAATTGGTTTTCTTCATTCCCTACCGGTTGGCACCTGCCTACGGTTTGGAAGAAGACAATCCAATTTGCATAATAGGTGTACTATCTCCTAAACCAAGGAGTACTCGCAACCTGAGAGAAGGTAAAAGGAAAAGACAACTGAATAGTCCAATCCTTTTTCTCCAGTACCGGAAACCATCCTCGAATAAATCCCTTCGACTTCGTATATAACCATATAATGGTTTTGTCCAATGGAAGTGGACGTTCGTAGTAATACGGGGTGTCCTGGAGAAAAGGGTAAAAGTAGGAGTGGCAATGAGGTTTGCAACTCTGACAATCCAAAAGCCCGTGTTTAAGAAGGTTCGGTCAACTTGGTAACTGAGTCATAGTCTAGGGTCGGGTCAATGGTCGCTGCCAAAGAGAGAGAGAAAAGAAACACTCAGCGTGCACTCTAACCTAGATCAGAATGGTTACCAATTTATCTAATCAGGAAACCTCCCACTGTAATCTCAAATTCTTCTCCAAACCCGAAAGAATAATTAGTCGGGATCACCCGAGGAGTAAACCAACTCATCAGTGGGAATCGGGATCCAACTATCATCGCATGATAACGTGACGGAATCCGCTCACGCTATCACACTCTAGAAGGTATGCGCATATCTGGCAAGTTTCAGTTTCTTTAGAAACTCCCGATGTGATTTTTGCCCCATGCTCTTATGACCTTGACTTTGGCCAACAAATCATAAGTCACATGTCAAGTTCTACCCGTCATTCTCCAGGTTAATTTGACCCCACCCGTGCATACCCTTGACTTTGGCCAACAAGGTAGTACGACTGTCCCAAACCAACGCATCTATCTATGCTGCATATGAATACCCAACAGCTACCAAACACTGTGCCTTGACTTTGGCCAACAAACACAGCTTGAACACTATTGACTACCCATATGAAACGACGGAGGGCTACGAATGGTTTCTGGCGAAAACCTTTAACGTAATGAACTTGATATCGTTGAAGGAACCGGATAGCTTTTTAGAAAAATATAGTAACGAAAACCTTTGCTAAAGAGGTCACTCCCGGTGAAGGGATCTCGGCTCTTTCCCCGTAGAATGAGGTGCAGGATATTCCAACTGAATACCACGATGCAAAGCAAAAGTAATCGGCTATAGTGAAGTTATTGCCCGGACGCAAACTTTTGTCCAAGGGGTCACTCCCGGTGAAGGGATCTCGGCCCTTGCCTCGTCGACTGAGGAGCAGGATATTCCAACTGAATACCACGATGCAAAACAAAAGAGAATACCCTTGCAATAACAGCCTCTTGAAAAGTGTTCCAACAACATCAGATTAGGTTTGTTTATCTTGCATTGATCCGAATCAACGCAGTCCCATCAATTGATCACACCACAAAGAACGAAAATATACTGATGTACGTATATGCCGTCCGCATTCGCCACTGGGTCCCGTCATTACCCGTTAGGTTAGCTAACTAACGACAGAGCGGGGACTGGACTAGCGCGGATGCAAAACATATACAACATCTACTAGTATATATATCAATATATAATATTTCGCTCAAGGCATGATAAAATGCAACATCACAGAAATGTAATAAACATCACAGAACAATACAGATATCTGGGATCCCCGGGTTTCACAGAGCCACTACTGAAACCCGACGTTCCCCTGGTCGTGTGGATAGCCTGTGCAATGAAATCTTAGACCCCTACGGGCGCGGCAAGTTACCCGCCAAAACCTGAAGCGAGGCATCCCCCTTCAGCAACGTGAATGGACCACCCAGCACTTCATGGAATCCGGTAACTTGGGCACCCCTCCTGGGTCAACATGTACCCCCTACGAGTGCGGCGAATAGCCCGCCAATTCTCGAGTAAAGCCCCCTCCGTCTCAATGCCATGAGATGCGGGCTTGTTGCCCTCTAGACTCTGGCTATCCGTGCACCCCTCCGCGGGGCAATCCTAGTACAGAAAGTAAAATATACATACAACGGGTACATTGACCGCAACCTGGTCGTGCCCCAAAAGAATAATATACAGACAGGCAATGACGGCAGTCCACATGTCGGACGCTCGCCCCGCAATATCAAATGTACATAATACAACAAAACTGTACTACCACTGCAACCAGGCTATCCCCCACGACCGATCCGCAACATCACAGCAATACAAAGAACATCAACGTGAAGGTCACGTTCGCAAATCCGTCTAACCGGGATATAGCAGTTATACAGGATTTAACGATCAAGTGGCATTCACGGTCGCAGATATAATGTAAAAACTGTGAACTAATGTGTTTAAAATTTTCGATCGATCAAATATTACCAAGTGGGCCCCAAACTTTACTGTAGCACTTAAAGAAATTCTGGGCCCAAAAATAATATTCCAAAACCCCTATTTCCAACCCAAAAGCCCACTGGAAAAAAATGGCACAATGATAACACAGAACTGCCGCGGAACCGCGTCCAGAAAGGGGTTTTGGCCGCGGATCCGTAGTCTTCCTAATTAATCATGGTGTCGAATTTTCACAGTAAGCTTAAAAGTCCCTGCACATACTTCTGCAACACACTGAAAAAATTTCGAGCCAGAAAAAAATCGACAGAAAGCTGATGTGCATGATATCGGGTTTTCGTAAAATCCGTTCGATCGAACTTATAAACACATTAGACCAAGCTAGACTAGCTTAATGACGAGGCTCCGATACCACTGTAAGTGCACGGCGGCGCCCCGGCCGTCAATCCGACGCCGGAATGCGGAAGCGATGATTTACTTTAACTTTTTATACCGGCACCACCGCGCACTATAAAACCCGGATCGTGCCATTAATCTAGTCCTAGCAAACAAGAGAGGGGTTAGAGAGATATACCGAGCGATCCGTGTCCTCCGGTCTTCTCATCGTCGTCCCGATCTCCCGCGGAATGTCCGGTCTCCACCTCCTCGCCGGAAGGGCACCACGTCGCCAGCTTCTTTTATGGGTTCCCACTTCTGGACCGAGGCAACTCGGGCACGAAGTTGGCGAGTCGATGTGCCCAAGATTTGCTGTAGATGAAGTGAAGATCTATATGTCTCATTTGGGATTGTAGGGAGTTGCCTTTTGGTGGAGGGATTGAGATAAGCTTTTGGAGATGGTGTTATGGGATTTTTGCAATGCCAAAAGAGAACAAAATCCCACACAAGAAATTTGGACAGCCCACTTCCTTTGTGGCCGGCCATGGCAAGGAGAAAGGGGTGGAAGAGTCAAAATGGGAGTGAGTAAGCCATACAATAATGCAAGAGGGAATCATTTTTGATTGTGAAAAGAAATGATCACAAATCAAAACCAATACTCAAATAACCAACATGACTTCCAAAAGTCAAGTAATCATGAAGCATCATGAAGTCAAGATGTCAAGGTCAACAAGAGCTATCATGAAGCAACAAAATGCAAAGAACACCCTACACTAATGATTATTTGCACAAATGCAAATAAGCCCTCCTCCACCAATTTTCGGCCAATGAAAGATACAAAGAACTATGGCTGAAACCGAAAACAAACTGGCAACTCCAAAAAACTGATCCTGTAATAAATTATAGGAAAACCCCGCAAATGTGTATACACACCCGCATTTGTATTCCGACCGAAAAACAAATGCAATGAGACAAAATCAACATTGTACGATACTAGGATCTGGCTTAAACTAAAGCCCGCTAGTATTATCCATCCGATCCTGATACGTGCAATACCGCATGTATCTGATCGAACCCTGCCATATCTCCATACGGCCTCTACAGCGTTTCGCCCGAAACTTGAGCAACTGTCTGTGGGGGACTCTAAAGACTCGTCAATACTTTGGTTGTGGATTTAACCACTAGCACGTTAGAGGTATTAGCCTATACGTAACGGGCTACCAGGTATTGACCAAAAGGGACGTCTGTGAGCAAACTCATCCTGACACCCTACTGAGCCTGTCAGTAACAATATCCGTATAGTCCGGTCCATTCGTCTATGAGCATCGCATGGCGGGCCTAGGGGGTTGGTAAAAGTCAGACCCCCAAAAGCGGTACAACTCGTGTTGGAGTGTAGCCCAGAACACCCTGAGATACTACTGGAATACCAACCAGTAAATCTCCTGCCTCGGCCGAGGGCTTCGTGTAATGGCTCTCCTAGACACAGCGCGACCTCACCACCAATACCGGGAGAGACGAACCCCTGAAGATCCGCTCACTGCCTCCATGTGGCTCGGGACTGTACCCAACTAAAACCTGTCTGCACGTCTCCTTTGAGCGTAGTAGGGTAGTAATCAAAGTACAGTGGGAACTCACACGAGAAAAATGGCGATCCTCAGGTCGATGAACTAACCTGTACACATGTCACCAGGGAACTGCTATCTGATGTCAGGTATAATACCAACTAGCAGGTTCCCGGCGAGTCCTGTCCGGTGTACTCATAACCCAATGAGCACCTGTATACATCTTAGGTGAACCAACTGACACCAGTGGCTTGTGAGACCGGCCACCGCCCCTCGTCGGGGTCTCGACTATATACACTAGTCTACACTGGAGTATCGATGCCCTGTCTCGAAACTCCCACGACTTGGGACCTTTTAAGGATGTGCTTATAGACTACCAGCTCCCACGTATATGATCGCCCTCATACTGCTGGTAGTCAAGCAAGAATCCTAGGGGCTCTATCAACGTGCAATAGTGACCTGTAGGGTCACCTAAAGCAGTGCACGATGATAAAGATAAACCAGATAGCATACTATCATCTTGAGCAAGACCGTCCTACCGGGATAGGTCCTCCCTCAATCATTGCAATCACGTGCCTGTGATCCAATAATTGACTCTGAGGGCACTATCTCCAATAAACTAATCCAACCCCTGCCGTCTCCAGTTTCCCCTGTCATGGATGTTGATATCCATAGGACATCGGGAAAAGACTTTGCGAAAGCCATGTGCCTCGTGTTATCCTCAGTTGATGGTGCATACCAGGGGCAGCACGAGAAGATGGACTTAGTTTCTATCTTCCTCCATAACAAAGATTTATATGGAGAGCAATCTCGTATCGCAAAATATGAGACCTCGAACGAATTGCTTCCAACGAGGTTGGCTATCGGGTCATCTATAGGGGGCAACGTCCTTACAGAGACCAGCTCTTTTGAGCTCACGGACCTGAAGACCACGTTGAAGAACGGGTCAGATGCTGACTTAGTTCAACAGTCCCTACCTACTGCCCTGAATGAAACCAAAGAAGTAGAAAGTAAGGGAAGGGCGGACGTTTCGGGACTGGATGTAGTAAAAGAGGGATGTTCCTATTGTTACCGGAATGAACATTGGCAGAAGGATTGCAGGGCTAGCATAGCCAGTAGCCAGAATTCGAAGCATGTTGTGGCTTCGGCTTCGGGTGTGTTTGTAATAGAGAACTATATGTCAGTTAACCCTACTTCCTGGGTATTGGATACCGGATCAGGATCTCACATCTGTAATTCATTACAGGCTCTGAGAAACCACAGGGTTATCAAGAAAGGTGATATGACTCTCAGGGTTGCTAACGGAATGAGCATGGATGCTGAATCCGTAGGGGAATATCATCTTGGACTGATAACTGGGCAGATATTGATTCTGCGTGACTGTTTGTATGTACCGGGTGCGACTTGTAATATCATATCTGTATCCTTACTTTCTAAGGAAGGATATGATTTTACTTTTGTAAGCGATGTGGTACACATCCACCTAAATAAAGTTCTGATTGGGTCAGGTACATTAAATAACGGGATATACGTATTGAATCAAGCTTAGATTTTCAGTGTCCAGAACACACTTAAAAGAAAGTCTCCGGAAATAAATCAGGCTTTCTTATGGCTTTATAGACTGGGTCACATTAGACACGGTTAACAAAGTTACATAAAGAAGTATACTTGAATCCGTTCGAGTATCAGTCTTATGCCACTTGTGAATCTTGTCTTATGGGAAAGATGACAAAGACTCCGTTCACTGGACACGGAGTAAGAGCGAGTGAGCTCTTGGGACTCATATACAGTGACGTGTGTGGTCCAATGTCTACACATGCGCGAAATGGTTATTCATACTTCATTACTTTCACAGATGATTTCTCTAGGTATGGACATGTCTTCTTAATGAAGCACAAATCCGAGGCCTTTGAGAAATTTCGGGAATACAAGAATGAAGTTGAAAAACAAACAAGCAAAAGTATCAAGACACTGAGATCTGATCGAGGTGGAGAATACTTGAGTGCCGAGTTTCTGGACTACTTAAAAGAGAATGGAATTCTCTCGCAGCTTACTCCTCCATACACACCACAACACAACGGTATATCGGAAAGGTGGAATCGAACCTTATTGGATATGGTTCATTCCATGATGAGTAAAGCTGAGTTACCGCGATCCTTCTGGGGTTATGCACTAGAATCAGCCGCATATCTTTTGAACAAGGTTCCCTCCAAGACTGTGCCTACCACACTATATCAGATGTGGTGTGGGAAGAAACCATGTCTTCAATATCTGAAGATATGGGGATGTCCAGCTTTTGTTAAAAAGCAGCATGCGGACAAACTCGAGGCACGCTCAGTACTGTATAAGTTTGTGGGATACCCAAAGAACTCCAGGGGGTATTTTTTCTATTACGCAGAGGAACAAAAGGTATTTGTTTCTCGTCATGCCCACTTTCTGGAACATCAGTTTTTAGAAAAAGGTATAAGTGGGAGCGTAGTAGAACTGGAAGAAATTCCAGAACCACAAGCTATTACTGAAAGCTTGGAAGAACCAGAAGGTTCAGGAGAACCGGACATTCCTGCGCCACTCCGCAGGAGTAGTAGGCAGTCTCATTCGCTCGAGAGATACTACGGTTTTCTCATAGACGGGGATAGAAAGGATTGCACAGTTGATTATGATGAGCCTACTAGCTTCCAGCAAGCCATTCAGAGTGGTGACTCGGTAAAATGGCTGGATGCAATGCGGACCGAGATGGAGCCTATGTACACCAACAAAGTTTGGACTTTGGACTTTGCTCCAGAAGGGGTAAAACCTGTAGGCTGCAAATGGATCTTCAGAAACAAGATTGGTGTAGATGGGCAGGTTGAAACCTATAAAGCTAGGCTAGTTGCAAAGGGTTTTGGTCAAAGACCTGGTTTGGACTATGACGAGACCATTTCTCCAGTAGCCATGCTCAAATCCATTCGGATCCTTCTTGCCATTGCTGCCTTCCACGATTATGAGATCTGGCAGATAGACGTAAAGACGGCTTTCCTAAATGGAAATTTAGAAGAGTGCGTTTATATGGATCAGCCAGAGGGATTCAATCAAAGTGGGAGCAGCGGTAAAGTGCGCAAGTTGCTCAAGTCCATCTATGGACTGAAGCAGGCATCGCGGAGTTGGAACATCTGCTTTGATGATACTGTCAAAGAATTTGACTTTGTCAAAAACCCAGATGAACCACACATTTACAGTAAGATTGTAGGGAGAAAAGTGGTATTCCTCATCCTGTACGTCGATGACATTCTCCTAATAGGAAATGATATTCCTATGCTACAGTCAGTCAAAGGATTCTTGTCACAGAAATTCTCCATGAAGGACCTGGGCGATGCCAACTACATTCTGGGGATCCATATCTATCGTGATAGATCTAATAGGATGTTGGGACTTTCACAGTCAAGATACATCGACACCATACTGAAACGATTCAGTATGGAAGATTCCAAGCGCGGTAATCTACCGGCTTGTCACGGAATCACCCTCTCCAAAGAGATGTCTCCCAAGACTGATTTGGAAAGGGCTCGCATGTCATCAATACCCTACGCATCTGCGGTAGGCTCTATTATGTATGTGATGTTGTGTACCAGACCAGATGTAGAATACGCATTGAGCGTTGTAAGCCGGTATCAGTTGGACCCAGGGGAGAAGCACTGGATAGCGGTGAAGAACATTCTCAAGTACCTGAGAAGGACTAAGGAGATGTTCTTAGTGTATGGCGGAAAAGACCTCCAGATCGAGGCCTTTGCTGACTCCAGCTTCCAGAGTGACAAGGATGACTCCAAGTCCATGTCGGGTTATGTCTTTACCCTCAATGGAGGGGCGGTTTGCAGGAAGAGCTCCAAGCAGGAAACCGTTGCTGACCCAACTATGGAAGCGGAGTACATAGCTGCTTGCGATGCCGCAAAGGAAGCTGTCTGGATGAAGAAGTTCCTCACGGAGCTTCAGGTGGTTCCTACCTTTGTTGATCCAATACCGTTGTATTGTGACAACAACGGCACTATAGCTTTAGCGAAGGAACCTAGGTCCCATCAGAAGTCCAGGCACATTTTGAGGCGGTACCACCTGATCAGGGAGATCGTAGATCGCCGGGAGATCGAGGTGAAGAGAGTAAATACGGAAGATAACACTGCCGATCCACTTACGAAGGCCTTACCCCAGACTCAGTTCGAGCGGCTGATCGAGATGATAGGTCTTCGATACGCCAGTTCATGGCCTTAGTGCAAGTGGGAGATTGTTAGTGTATATGCCCTAGAGGCCATTACTGTATCATACTACTTTGTATATTACTTAATGGAAGCTTGGGATATTCACCTTGTATACACAATCTTGCTCGAAATGGTAGTATGCTACTTGGTTTGTTTCTACTTTAATATCTGCATGTGTTTCTTTTCGCACACTGCTTATACATATTAATAGAGCCCTTAGGATCTTTGCTTGATTACCAGTGTTGTGATGGCAGTCACACTCATGGGGGCTGGGTAATCCATAAGCACATCCTTATACAGGTCCCTAGTCGTAGGACTGTCGAGACAGGGCATCGATACTCTGGAGTAGACTAGCGTATGCGCTTCTTATCCCAGCGCGGGAGACGGTCTGTCCCACAGCATCAGTACGTCGTACTTGAGATAGTATGTGGGTGCTCGTTAGGTTGCGGGTACACTGGACATGACTCGTCGGGAACTGTTGGTTGGTATTATACCTATCGTCAGTTATCAGTTCCAAGGTGACATGAGTACAGCTTAGTCCGCTGACTTTATACTGTCACTTCGCCTCGAGTGTGTTCCCGCTGTACTTTGATTACTACCTTACCACGGCTCAAAGGAGTCGTGCAAACAGGTAGTAGTTGGGTGCAGTCCCGAAGCACTTAGAGGCAGTGACGGTTAGACAGGATTCGTCTCTCCCGGTATTGGGGGTTGACATCGCGCTGTGTCTAGGAGAGCCATTACACAAGTAGTCCCTGGCCAGGGCAAGCGAGATATACTGGTAGGTTTCCAGTGTTATCTCAGGGTGTTCTGGGCTACACTCCGACATGACTTGTACCGCTATTAGGGGACTGACGTTTACCGCCCCCTTAGGCCCGCCATGTGATGTATCAGAAGAACAGACCGGACTCTATGGACACTGTCATATTCAGGCTCAGTAGGAGTTCAGATGGGTTTCACCTCATCCGTCTTCTTATCGGCATCTACCTGGGGGCCGTTATGCACAGCTAGTGCCCCTTGCAGTCTGTGGTGAAACCCTCTGCCAGCGTAGTGTTGAGTCTTTAGAGTCCCACACAGAGAGCTATTCGCTTTTAGGCAAAAGAGTAGAGGTCGCATGGTTTTGCAACAGGTCGCATGGTTTTGCGACAGGGTTGGGTCACATCCGCGTACTTGTGCACGTTTAGTGACCGGGCAGTTATTACTAGCGGGCTTTGGTTTAAGCCAGATCCTAGTATACGTTTTAAGATTGATTTTATCTCGTTTTCATTCGTGTTCCCCAGAACGCGGATGCGGGTGTGTATGCACGATTGACAGAGAGATAGAGGCAGAGGATTCTTATTAGGGTTGTTGACTGTTGACTATTGACTTTTACTAAACCCTAATGAGAATAAGAAATATGATTAATGATAATATTAATTAAGTATTATTGTGTCATGGTTAGGATGAAGGTTGACTTTGTTGACTTGTTGACTTGGTTGACCGGTTGACTAGGTTGGACTAGTTGACCATCATCATTACAATGGTTGTCATTTCATGCAAAGACTTTTGCTTGCTTGTTGTGCTTTGCAAAAGGAGTGCATGAAATGATAATGCCACTTGATATGATATGAACCATCACATAATACTTAATTATTATTATTATTATTATTATTATTCTTTTTTGGATTATGAGAGAGAGATTGAGAAAAGTTTTGCTCATTCTCTCATTTCCTTTCTCTCACTTGCTTGAGCTCTCCCTCTTCCTCTTGCTCTCTCTCTAGTTAATGGTTCACTTGTCTCATGTGTTGAGAAGCAAGAACCATTGAGATAAAACCCAACACACTCCTCTACTCATCCTAGTTCACAAGGTTTAGCAGGGTAGAAGCTTTCGGGTGGATCCATCTTCGGCGCGAGGAGACGACGAGGTGAGGGCGATCCGGACATCGCAAAGAGTTGAAGACAAAGGAGTTCAAAAAAGGTATAACCCCCTAACCGAGTAGGTAAAAATCCTAGTTAGGTTGTTAGGTAGTTGTTTAACAAAGATCCGTATTTTGAGTCCATGTTACCACCTCTTGAAAAATCGTTTTTGATCATTTCCGCAAGCCTGTAAGTACCGGGAGAGGTAGCATGGACTTACAGGTTTTTCCCGAACTTAGGAAATTATCTGTGGGGGACTCTAATGACTCGTCACTACCCTGGCAGTGGGTTTAACCACAAGCCGTCAGCGGCACTAGCTGTGCGTAACGGCTGCCCATGCACTGACCTTAAGGGAGGCCGATGAGCGAACTCATCCAGAAACCCTACTGAGCCTAACTGTTAGTTGTATGTATGCCCTAGAGGCCAGTATTGTACAGATGATGTATATTATATTGGATGCTTGGACATATATAGAGATGACTTTCTTGCTCGATATGATAGTATGCTATCTGGTTACTCTTTATCTTAACATGTACACTTGTCTCTTTAAACTGTCTTATAGTTACATGTTGATAAAGCCCTTAGGATGTGTACTTGACTACCTGGACTATGATGCAGATCATACTAGTGGGGACATGGTAGTCCATAAGTACATCCTTCATGGTCCCTAGTCGTGGGTGTATCGAGACGGGGCATCGATATACCAGTGTAGACTAGCGTATACGCTTCTCGACCCATGAGATGGGCGATGGATGATCCCATATCTATTGGTGTTAGACATCAGAGATGGTATACGGGTGCTCAGTGGAGACTGGGTACACTGGACGGACTCGCCGAGAACTCCCAGATGGTATTATACCTCACGTCAGATGGCTGTTCTCAGGTGACACTTGTACAGGTTAGTCTGTAGACCCGAGATCGTCATAGAGTCTTGTGTGATTCCCACTGTG
The DNA here is from genome assembly GCA_030015575.1 of Agapanthus africanus. Lineage (NCBI taxonomy): Eukaryota > Viridiplantae > Streptophyta > Magnoliopsida > Asparagales > Amaryllidaceae > Agapanthus > Agapanthus africanus. The sequence continues at coordinate 341,969,609 of JASDDO010000001.1, read as the reverse complement.
CTTTGATCTCCACCTTACCACGTCCATGAGGGCGTGCAAAACGGTGGTCTTTGGGTACAGTCCCGAGTCACCTGGAGGCAATGAGCGATAGGAGGGGTTTCGTCTCTCCCGGTATTGGGGGTTGATGTTGCGCTGTGCTCGATTGGCCGTAACAGGGAAGTCCCTGGCCAGGGCTGATCAGAGATTTGCTGGTAAGAGTTACCAGTAGTTTCTCGACCCGTTATGTGTAAGTCCATGCTACCTCTCCCGGTACTTTCGGGAAAGCGGAATTTGGTAAATAACGATTTTTACGGAGGTGGTAACATGGACCTAAAACCCGGATCTTGGTTAAACATCTATCTAACATCCTAACTATGAGTTTCTAGCTACTCGGTTAGGGGGTTATACCTTGCTTGTCTTGAACTCCTTCGTCTTCAAACTCCGATGGTGGTCCGATTGGCTTCTTCTCGTCGTCTCCGTACGCCGAAGATAGATCCACCTGAAAGCTCCAACCTTTAGCTCCTTCTTCGTAATTTGAAGAAACTAGTTCACTTGGTTGGCTAAACCTAGTGAACTAGAATGAGTAGAGAAGAATTAGAATGGGATTTTATCTATGGTTCTTGATTCTCAACTCATGAGACAAGAGAACCATAGAATCAAGAGAGGGAGGAAGAGGTTGTGGGTGAGAGCAAAAACAAGAGAGCTCAAGAACAAGAGAGAGAATGAGCAAGAAAGAATGAGGCTCTCTTTTGTCTTTCACCCTCTCATAATCCAAAGCAATCATAACTCATCATACTAACAAAAGTCTTATGTGATGGTTGAAGCAACCATAACCATATCATTTCATGCACTCATTTTACACAAATGAGCAAGCAAGTAAAAGTCTTTGCCATGAAATGATGGCTATGGTTATCATGATAGTCAACTAGTCAAGCCTAGTCAACCGGTCAACAAAGTCAACAAGTCAACAAAAGTCAACAAGTCAACAAAGTCAACAACCATGTCACCATAATACTTAATTAGTATAATAGTTAATCACATATCATATTCTCATTAGGGTTGATCAAAAGGTCAAAAGTCAACGGTCAACTGTCAACAACCCTAATGAGAATCCACTGCCTCTGTCTCCCTGTCAACTGTGCATACACACCCGCATCCGCGTTCCGAGGAACACGAATGCAAACTGGATAAATCCAATCCCATAAGGTACACTAGGATCTGGCTTAAACCAAAGCCCGCTAGTGTAAACTGTCCGGACACTGTACGCGCACAAGTGCACGGATGTGACTGAACCCTGTCGCAAAACCATGCGACCTGTCGCAATACCATGCGACCTCTACTCTTTTGCCTAAAGGCGAAAAGCTTTCTGTGTGGGACTCTAAAGACTCGACACTACGCTGGCAGTGGGTTTAACCACAGACCGCAAGCGGCACTAGCTGTGCGTAACGGTCCCCAGGTAATGCCGACAAGAAGACCGACGAGGCGAAACCCATCTGAACTCCTACTGAGCCTGAGTGTGACATTCTCCGTACAGTCCGGTCTGTTCGTCTGATACATCGCATAGCGGGCCTAGGGGGCGGTAAACGTCAGTCCCCCAATAGCGGTACAAGTCGTGCCGGAGCGAAGCCCAAAACACCCTGAGATAACATTGGAAACCTACCAGTATATCTTGTTTTCCCTGGCCAGGGACTACTCGTGTAATGGCTCTCCTAGACACAGCGCGATGTCAACCCCCAATACCGGGAGAGACGAATCCTGTCTAACCGTCACTGCCTCCAAGTGCTTCGGGACTGCACCCAACCACTACCTGTTTGCACGACTCCTTTGAGCCGTGGTAGGGTAGTGATCAAAGTACAGTGGGAACACACTCGAGGCGAAGTGACTGTGTCAAGTCAGCGGACTAAGCTGTACTCATGTCACCTGGGAACTGATAACTGACGATAGGTATAATACCAACTAGTCAGTTCCCGACGAGTCCTGTCCAGTGTACCCGTAACCTAACGAGCACCCGCATATTATCTCAAGTACGACGTACTGACGGCTGTGGCACAGACCGTCTCCCACACTGGGATAAGAAGCGCATGCGCTGGTCTACTCCGGAGTATCGATGCCCTGTCTCGATAGTCCTGCGATCAGGGACCTGCATAAGGATGTGCTTATAGATTACCCAGCCCCACTAGTGTGACGGCCATCACATCGCTGGTAATCAAGCAAAGATCCTAAGGGCTCCACTAATGTGTATAGGCGATATACAAAATATAAACACATGTACACATTGAAGTAGAAACAAACCAAGTAGCATACTACTATTTTAAGCAAGATTGTATATACAAGGTGAATATCCCAAGCATCCATTAAGTAATATACAAACTAATATGATACAGTAATGGCCTCTAGGGCATATACACTAACAATCTCCCACTTGCACTAAGGCCATGTACTGGCGTATCGAAGACCTATCATCTCGATCAGCCGCTCGAACTGAGTCTGGGGCAAGGCCTTGGTGAATGGATCTGCAGTGTTATCTTCTGCAGCGACTCTCCGAACCTCGATCTCCTGGCGATCCACGATCACTCTGATCAGGTGATACCGCCTTAAGATGTGCCTGGATCTCTGATGGGACCTGGGTTCCTTCCCTAAAGCTATAGCCCCGTTGTTGTCGCAATACAGAGGTATTGGATCAACAATGGACGGAACCACCTGAAGTTCTTTCAAGAACTTCCTCATCCAGACAGCTTCTTTTGCGGCATCAGATGCAGCGATGTATTCCGCTTCCATCGTCGAGTCTGCAACGGTTTCCTGTTTGGAACTCTTCCAACACACCGCCCCTCCATTGAGGGTAAAGACATAACCCGACATGGACTTGGAATCATCCTTGTCACTCTGGAAGCTGGAGTCAGCAAAGGCCTCGATCTGGAGGTCTTTTCCGCCATACACCAAGAACATCTCCTTAGTCCTTCTCAGGTACTTGAGAATGTTCTTTACCGCTATCCAGTGTTTCTCCCCAGGGTTTGACTGATACCGGCTTACCACACTCAGTGCATAAGCTACATCCGGTCTGGTACATAACATCGCATACATTATAGAGCCTACCGCAGAAGCGTAGGGTATAATAGACATGCGATCCCTCTCCAAATCAGTCTTGGGAGACATCTCTTTAGAGAGGGTGATCCCGTGACAAGCCGGTAGGTTACCGCGCTTGGAATCTTCCATACTGAATCTCTTCAGTATGGTGTCGATGTACCTGGACTAAGAAAGTCCTAATATCCTCTTGGATCTGTCACGGTAGATCCGGATACCCA